>BQNB010057067.1:0-38379 GCA_026074375.1 Tanacetum coccineum
TGGAACATATTCTTGTTAATGACGTTTTTTTGTTTTCTTGGTTCTCACAACAACCACCCACAAAACTGACATGGGTATTTGAAGGATGTGGGCCTTGAACATATTCTTGTTATGTTGTTTTTATGTTTGCTCGGTTCGCACATCAGCAACCTGAGGAACCGACTGGACTTACCAGCTAGTCCATTGGTTCAGTCCCGGTTTGCATATTTATCTGCCCTCGGTATCGGTTCGTGATAAGCTTGCAGATATAAGTTAGCCTCAGTTTATAGTATATTGCAGAGCCGTCTCAAAGTTTTCGGTGGCCCTAGGCAATAACAAAAGGGAGGCCGTATTACATTTGTAAAATAAAGATAAATTGCATATAAATTTGAATTATATGACTCATATATGTTTAACATTATACGTATTTAGATGCAAAACTAATAAAATGGTGGCCCCTTTTAAGTGGAGGCCCTGTGCGACGGCACCTATTGCACACCTATCCGAGACCCCTCTGGTATATTGGTGTTTGTACATAAAGTTAGTATTGGGTACAATGGGTTGAATGAATCAAAATGGTTTTAATTATGTATTACATGTAAGATTGAAGGAAGCAAATCTCGGTACAATGGTTAAAAAAGTATGTTACCCTCTTTTTTGGTTCAGTCTCGGTACAATGGGTTAAAAAAAGTATGTTACCCTCTTTTATATAACCTTTTCCTTTGAACAACTTTATGAGAGGGCTACTACTTGGTAAGTTTTGTTTCATTTAATTTCATGAGCTATTTTTATTTTTGTATTGTTAGTTATATATGTTTTATGTTATTATGCACTCTTAAAAGCTACAACGGCAGTATCCTTAAGCTATATTTTAGTGGTAGCTGCTTTTGTGAAGTTATTGATTGTGTTGTATATCAGAGGCGGTGGTGGTGTGCTGTGCTAGCTGGTGAAGTGCAGAAACAAATTGAAGGAGTATATAGTTTGCATGTCTCTAAAGGTTCATTTTAACCAATATACAAGTTTGTTTATCATTTTGATCTATTGTGTGCGTGTGTCAATATTTTTACAATTTTGTTTGTTTGTGTTTCAGGCTTTCAGCCCTTTATGAAGATTATACACGCTGGTGAAATTGGTATGGTTTATTATCTTGAATTATCATTCACATAGTTTGATTAACTATCAGAAGCTATGGATAGTTAGATAGGATAAACAATAACAAAAATTGTTAGTCCACTGTCAACGTTAGTAGTGTGGTTCATGTAAACTGATGTTTGTGGGTATTTAGTTATGACTTTTTGGTGATCTTTCTTGGTCCTATGCAATTTTTATATACTTGTTTGTAATATTGTTTATTAATTGATCCACTGTAATAATTATATTGTATTATCCTTATAAAATTGGTAACTAAACTCAAACTATATTAGTTTCTTATAATGACTTCTACATTGAAGTGAAGCTTGAGCGTATGACACTATGACACTTGCCAAAGTCAATTTAGATTGCCATAGTGTTCTTTATCAACGACAACATATACTCTAATTCTAAGAAAGTGAAATTTCATTTGGCATTTTTACTATTTTTATGTGAGCTTATGAACTTATGAAGTCCATAGGCTTAAGTGGTCAAGCTTAAATGAGCATATTCAACTTTCACTAAGCTTGTAACTATCATGTATGATTAGACAAACACCCTCTTAAGTGTATTAATAAGCCGACACACTTTTATGGAAACGATTCTATATTGAGCTGGTCGCTGTTTTATGAAATTTGCGCTATTAGTGATCTCTCGCCTGAGTGATCTGTGAGAGTCGCGCCGTCTATAGGCAAATCATTCTGACCCAGTGATACGCACCACCATCTCGCCTACCACATATCCTCGACCCCGCGCGCCGTGTTGAATCCGCCCCCTCATACTCTTTTCCCAGCTTTCCTGTACCATCTGGCTCCATCCCTACAATCGCCTGTTTACCCATAGAATTCGTTTTTATGGATGTGTGTTGGGAATTAAATGTGTTTATACTTAGTACTGCCAAGCCTAGTTTAGAGATAGTACTGATCATAAGTTAAACTGCCCTTTCCCCAGTAGAACTGTTCTTCAGTACTGCTAAAAGTAAGTTAGTACTTCCAGTACTAACTTAACAACTGCTGAAGGACATTAAGACTGCTTTGCCGATGAAGATTAAAGACTGCTATGAGATCAAAGACGTATGAAATGATATTGCATTGATATTTAGAGTAATATTCTTTATTTAGTTAGTAAGATATGTATATGATTAAGTATTATAAAGATTTGTAGTAAATGTCTTGTAAAGGATCCTTAGTGTATAACAATCGAGATCCTTAGGGTTATGATTGTTAAGTGTGTTTCATATACATTTTTATACATCAGCTTCATGGTTGTAAACCCTAATACACTACATAGAGTACTCGTATTATTGATAATAATATTTGAGCTTTTTAGTAATATCATTGTTCATTGTTCATACTGTTTCATTAATATTCTTCTAAGTATTAAAGAATAGATTCCGCATACTCTTTAGTATTCACAAAGTTTCTTTTTTTTTAACAGCAGCTTTATTAAACGACTAGCAAGGAGCTAGAATTAGACAATTACAAGATACGGGTTTTTGAGCCAATCGATCCATTTGAACGAGGCTTTACATCTAAACTTACACCAATAATAAGAATTAGAAACAATGTTATCAAAAATCCTCGCCTGTGAAGGAGTATCCTTCTCGAAAAGAATCTTGTTACGGAACATCCAAACCGACCACCATAAACAATAGAAGATGCCTTCGAACACCGCTTTGAGATTTGCCTGAAGCCTAAGAGATACCAACCAAGTGTACCATTCCTCATAAGAAGAAACATCAACGTAATCCACATTCCACCAAGACGATATTTTCCGAGCCAACTGTCTAACCAAATTACATTGGAAAAAAATATGACAAGAAGATTCCGCCCCACTGTTACAAATAGGGCAAACTATCGAGTCAATTTCAATACCGCGACGAGATATATTCATTCTAGTGGGCAGGCCATCCATTTTTATTTTCCAAGCCATGATGTTCACCTTAAGAGGCACAGATTTAACCCATCTCGTAGCCGAGTGAATAACAGGAAAACAATTAGCATCAATCACTTGCCGAATAGACTTCACCGAAAACTCCCCTGAATTTTCAAGCGACCAAACGTACCTGTCAACAGCAGATGAGAGGGTAATCGTGCTAACCAACCTGGAGAGATTGTCGAGTTGAAATTCTTCCACACCACTTCTCGGATTCCGACGAAAGGAGTTAACTAAACTGTAATCAATCAGTTTCGTGTGAATAGTTACATTCTGATGCCTCTCCAACGCGTACAGACGAGGGAATACATCTTTCAGAACGCCTTCATTATGCCATTTGTCTTTCCAAAAACTAGTATTGTCTCCATTTCCTATCTTGATCCGAATATAATCAAATATGTTGACACCTTGATTCTGTAACTTCTTCACTTCCTGCACAATAGAGGTCCACGTAGATCGAAAACCCCTTCTCACATCAGTGATCAAACCCCCCTCAGGACCATGAATGGCCTTAATCACTCTAGACCATAACAAAGATTTATGTGCAAAAAATCGCCAAACCCATTTGCACATTAAGCCTCTATTAAGCGCATAAAGACTGGAAACCCCCAAACCCCCTCTTTCTTTAGCTGTGAGAACCTTGTTCCAATTCACCCATGATGCTTTTTTACTTCTAGGATCGTGACCATGGAAAAAATGACTCCGAATGGATTCCAGCAAATGGAGAACACTCGAAGGGACTTTATATATAGACATATGGAAGATCGGCGTCGATCCTAACACCGATTTAAGAAGAGTAAATCGACCACCAATAGATAACGTTTTTAACTTCCAATTCGACAAACGGGACTTGATTTTAACAATGACCTCTTTCCAAGCGTGCACTCTAGACATATTTTCACCAACTTTCGTACCTAAATAAAGGAAAGGAGTATTGAGAACAAGGCACCCAAGTTTAGAAGCCGCACTCTTAATTCTGTCAGCGTCCATGTGAATACCCATAATCTTGCTTTTGCACAAATTTATCCGAAGACCAGAGACACGATAAAAGCATTTCATTACATGAACAAGGGTGTCAATATTAGAATCATTCAATTGCCCAAGAAATATTGCATCATCCGCATAGAATAGATGTGAAATATTTAGCGATGAGCTAAGCTTAATACCAGTAAACATGCCTTGGGTTATTATTTGAGATGAAACAAAAACCCTTAAACCTGAAAATCATCCTTGTGCCTTTGCTTGTGTTTGACCAAGTTAAAAAGCCAAGAAGGGTTTACGTTTTTGTTTGCTTGTGTTGTGCGATCGACTTCCACACCCCTTAGGGTTTCGGTCGACAATAAAGCACAACCGTGGTGTTCTTTTCGTGTATTGATTGATTCAAGAATGAAGAGTGATCGTTTGGTTTTTCACTGCTAGTACTAGCATACCTCGTTGTTTGCTAAGAACGTATAGTGTGTGTACACGTAGTGGGATTATTGTTTGATCCTCGTGGTTACGCGTGGTGTTATACATACGCGTATATTGAAGACGGTGTTAACGGTTACCTATTAAAGCGGTGTATCGTTTCGTGCAAGAAGGTATACACTTCAATCTTATTAATTATAAGTTCTATACGTGTTATCTTTCCGCTGCATACTCGTGATATAATGGTTATTAGTTCTAAAAACCAAACAATTAGTTCATCAATTTGTTAACGGGCTAAGAAAGAGAATGCACTGAAAATGATCAAAAACATATTGAGTAAACCCAATACATATTACATTCTTCTTTTTATTTAATAAGGCATTTCATACCAGCCATTACAAAAAAGCAAAAGATCAAGTTGATTACTCTCTTTAATCTAATCAAAAGGAAGTCTATGATCACATTCATCAAGCATTTGCAAATGCACTTTTTCAGTGGCTTTTTGCTTGCAAGGCCACCTTCTGGGGTACCTACAATTTTTATACTAAAAATCATAACATTTTTTCCGTCTTGTGCATTATCGGGATCACAGCTAATCATATCATTTTCATGACAACAAGGACGCATGAACGATGTCCAAACTTGGTTGATGCAACAAAAAATATTTGCATATTAATATAAGTTATAAGGCTAAACGCGGTCATTGAAATCTTCACCTTTTGGTAAAACTCCAAAAATATGCAACATGTGTTTCACAAATGAACGGATATATCGTGCTTGAAAATTTGATTATTCACGAAAAGGGTATACATTTCATCAAATTGTTTAATCTCTTGTTGATTACAATATATTAGTTCATCGACTTGTTAACATGCAAAGAAAGGAGAATGCATTGAAAATGATCAAAAACATAATGAGCCACCCAATACATATTACATTCTTCTTTTTATTTAATAAGGCATTTCATACCAGCCATTACAAAAAAGCAAAAGATCAAGTTGATTACTCTCTTTAATCTAATCAAAAAGAAGTTCATGATCACACTTCTTCAGCATTTGCAATGGCACTTTTTCAGTGGCTTTGCTCTGCAATGGCCACCTTCTGGGTTACCACAATTTTTAATACAAAAATCATAACATTTTTTCCGATCTTGTGCATTATCGGGATCACAGCTAATCATATCATTTTCATGACAACAAGGACCCGCCTGAACCGATGTCCATCTTGGTGCTGCAACAAAAATATTTGCATATTAATATAAGTTATAAGGTTTGACTAAATTTTGGGCATGCAGTTACATTATACTACTGAAGTTAGAAACTTGATTATGCTAAAAGAACTGATTAACTAACCAATACAAAGAACAATGACGAGCAATACGAGAAGGTAAGAAGTTCTATGTTGAGCCATTTGTAAGTAGTTCAATTTTCTTCTTTACGAAAACGATAAGGATATATATCAAATGGTGTTCAAAGTCTGCATGACTATAGCTCGAGGCCATGTCGGATATATATATAGCTCAATTATGGTATATGTTGCATTAAAATTACTTTTAATGTATTGAATGAAACTTCTCCTACACAGATGAGTTTCATTGACCCATTCATTCTTCAAATTCAAAACAATATCAGTTTCAATTCTACACTTTCATGTCAAGCAATTTAAACCATCCAAAATTAACCTTCTACATTTTTGAATTTGAATTAACCTTCCATATTTCAAAAGTGTTTTATGAAATGCATGACTAAATAGTTTTTTCAATAAATGATCGTTGTAGATGTTTAAAGATAGAAAACCTTGAATTTGTGATACAGGAACTCTCTCTCTGAATTTGTACCTTTATTTATTTATCCATCTTAACCGTTTGCTTAAACTACTTAGGAGGTTCTTGCGTTAATATGATTCTCATGGCCATTTGTTATTTGAGTGTGTGTATCCTAGGAAGAACATGAAGAAGCATGCTTGGTTCAACGGAACTTTAAATTCATGGCAAAAAGGGACTGAATACTGAATACCACGATTCAAAGGTAGATCATTATTAAGCATTATCACAAAATGGATATTTTCGACTACAATATATACATTTGGCAAGAAAGGAATAATACTAGACGAGCACCCGTGCATAGCACCGGTAATTTCTAGCTGCAGATAATTAACGATATGCGATATTGTGGTAAATATTTCTTATAACGTTTAAAATAAGCATTTTTCTAACAAAAATATAAATAATATCAGTAGATAGTACCCATAAGTGTTGAGAAGTGAAAGTGATGGTATATTGAGAGATTATGTTTGTGTGGATTTATATGATGGATGCGGTTACACATTTTTAATAATCATTATCGATAGTAATGATTTTTAACAGTTTCACTTTTTAATAATGATAAATTAAATGGGCTATTATAATGTTATAATGGTATTGATGACTGAATATTCAGATGTTGTTACAATTTATTGTGTTTCATACAATAAAAGTCATTTTTCATTTCTTCCTAAAATACATTCAGTTTTCACCTTTCACAATCACATTTAAGATTTGTAGCAATATCCTTAGTATAGAAGTATAGATAGATAAAATCACAATATTTATTTCCGCCGTTTGCCTTCTTTATTTAAACCCGAGTCACAAATAAAAACAAAAAATAAAATAAAATTACATATGAATATATGAATCTTTAATAAAGTCAAGATCATGAAAACTTTAATAGCACAACATATAATTTCGTCGGCTTTCTTCTTTTCTTTTTGCTTTTTCACTCGTGAACCAGCTAGACCTTTACTTTATGGATTACAATAGTGGTGGCATTCCGGTGGTAGAGGGGTTTGGTGGTGGTAGGTTACGGTGTTGATAGGGTTGCAATCATGGATGAGTTTGTTGGTGGAGGTGAATGGTGGTGTAGTGGTGGAATTGGTGAGGGAGTGGAGTTTATAGGCTTCATGAAACCCGCTATGCAAGGCTGTAAAGAAACCAACATATATATACACAGCCTAAAAAATATAACATACTTTCATCATTAGGGTTTTGAGAAAGAGGTATACCTTTGTTAAAGATTTAATCGTAGCCAATGTACCAACCTACAAAAACATGAATAAATTAGTATGAAAACATGGTAGAAGTTGTTTACGATGATACTCATAACATGATATCTAAAACTGAGAACCAAAATGAAACCAAAAAAGTGTGAATGTGATGAAGTTGGATATTGAGAATAATAAGTGTTTATGTTTTTGTGTGTTTTTCAATGCAATTGTGGTCCCTATTAATTTCTTCCATAATTAGCCTCCATAATTATAAAAATTAGTGGTTACATGAACACATTAAATGCAGTCATTTAATGAGCAGTTATATTAAATGTTATTTACGATTTTAATGTATGATCAATGTAATTTACGTTTTTAAAACATTAGCATTAAATGAGCAATTATATTACTTAAATGTTACGTTTTTAAAATATTAGCATTACATGTTTATAAACCCTAAAATAGCAAAATTCCATGCATTAAATTTTTCAACATTTCATATTTTAGCAGTTTTTCAACTTTCAAGAGAATCTTAAATTCTCTTTATAAGTAGTATAAATATAGATATATATATCTGGTTCGGTGAGAAATTGAGAAATGCGAGAAATCATTAAAAAATCCAGTTTAATCTTGAATCATGTTTTTAGAGTAAACTACATTTTTGGTCCTCATGGTTTGCCGGGTCTTTCACTTTTAGTCCATTTTCTTAAAAACTTATAGATCTTGTCCAAAGTCCGACGACCCGTTTCACTTTCAGTCCATTTTGTTGTTGACTGCTAGTTTGACAAGTTAAAACATATGAAATGACTAAAATACCCTCATGTCATTACTGTAAATGACTAAAATGACCTTCCGATTATTATTATTATTATTTTAATAATAACATCACTTTATTAGAAATTCATAGGATTTACAAAAAATTAGAGAGGAGTCGAGATACTATCACTTTATTATTATTATTATTATTATTATTATTATTATTATTATTATTATTATTATTATTATTTAATTTATTTATTAATCATCACTTTATTTTTTTTAAGAATAACACTTTTATTTATAAGATAGCACATTTTACCTCCATCACCACACACGAACCAACTACCTCTCTGTCATTTTTCTTTCTTGAAATCTCATTCCACAAAAACCATTATCATTATTATTATTATTATTTCCTAATATAATGTCATTGTCTTAATAGTCTTTGTAATATTATACAAATCTACAAATTATTAAACATCATAAACACAAAATTATATGAATGTTTCACAGAATTGTTGTCCTAAATTATGATTATTAAATGTTTAAAAGATTAACATGTTATTTTTAAAATTCTATAAAACACAACCCATAAATTTGTAGTTTTTTAGTTTGTGTTTCGAGAAAAGTAAGATCGGATCGGAGTAGATCTTAAGATCCTATGGTCAAGACTCGGGTCCTATAAGATCTTAAGCATGGAAAGATCCTATTTAGGATCTGGATCGTTTTTGCTTTGCAGTATCGTAAGATCCTAAGATCAGGATCGAGATCTTAACAACCATGTTTATGAAAGATAATAGAAATTGATGTTGATTGGGAATGATTGCTTGATTATATTGATAAGAGCCAACCTATTATAGGATACAAAAGGACAAAGCTTCTAGACTTTGGGATCGAGCTAATGGGCCGATTACACTAAATATACAATATGTACTTTAATACGCCTTCGCAGTTGGAGCGGGAGATTTGCGGACGCTCCAACTGGATCTAAAATCAGTAAACAACGGGTATGGGAGTCATTTTGTAAAGATATCTGCGTACTGAAATCGAGAAGGGACATGAAAAACTCGAACATGACCTGCTACTACTTTGTCACGAAAAAATGAATGTCAATCTCTATATATTTGGTGGCTGATGTTGCACCGGGTTTGCAGACATGTATACGGCACTGACATTATCACAGTAGACAAGGTGCTATGAAAAGTGGGGTATGAAGCTCATGAAGGAGGTTGCGAATCCAAGATGTCTCAGCTACAGCATTCGCAACCCCTTGGTATTCAGCCTCTGCACTAGAACGAGACAACGTGTCCTGGCATTTGGAGGACCACGTTAGGAGGTTGTCACCAAGAAAAACATAGTATCCAGAAGTAGACCGGCGTGTAGCTGGACAACCTGCCCAGTCAGCATCAGAGTAGGCAATAAGCTGTGATGTAGTAGACCGAAATAGCTATAATCTAAGATCAGTGGTACCTCGAAGATAACGAAGAACACGTTTCATAACATTAAGGTGTGGCTCTCGAGGATCATGCATGTAAAGACATAACTGTTGAACTGCATATGATAAAATTGGGCTCGGGTGTAAATGTGAGGTTACTGAAGTGCATCCTGGCAACGGGCTGCGATATAAAGTAGGATCAGTGACCAGTGATCCTTCATGTCCAAGCTTTTTCTCAATGTCAACTGGAGTCATGCAAGGGTTACAATTAAGCATCTGTGCCCGCTCAAGAATCTCGATAGCATATTTCGTCTGAGACAAGAATATGCCAGAGTTAGTACGCGTGGCAGATATACCAAGAAAATAGTTGAGTGGGCCAAGGTCTGTCATAGCAAATTCTGCATGTAGTGAAAAGATGATACATTGCAGGAGCGAAGTAGAAGAAGCTGTAAGTATGATATCATCCACATACACTAGTAAGTAAGCCGTGTCTGGCCCCTTGTGAAAGATTAAAAGAGACAAGTCGGTTTTGCTGTAATAGAAACCGGCTCGAATACCATAGCTGGAAAATCGCTGAAACCAAGCTCGGGGGGCCTGCTTAAGGCCATAAAGCTAATTTTGCAGAAGGCAAACATAATCAGAATGAGCTGAATCAGTAAATCCTGGTGGTTGGTGCATGTAAACTGTCTTTGTAAGATGTCCGTGAAGAAATGCATTTTTCACGTCTAACTGATGAATAGGCCGGTGTCGAGAAACTGCAAGGCTAAGAACAGTCCGAATGGTAACAGGTTTGACAATAGGGCTAAATGTCTCATCGCAGTCGATGCCTTGTTGTTGACTACGACCATTTGCAACTAGTCGGGCTTTGTACCGACTTAATGACCCGTCAGCATTATATTGTATTTATTAACACATGGAGCGACAATGTTGACATTTGCGTGGGCGAGGAAACAAGCACCCAAGTCTTTAATTGTCGATGAGAGCTTTATTTTCGGCACACATTGCTGTTTACAGTTAGGATCTCGTTAGGGCATAGAAAGGAGACTTAAGGATGGGGGAGGAGGTGGTAACATGGAAGTTGTATTTAGGGTTAGCTTTCACAAAAATATTTCCTTTTCTTATTTCTTTTCTCATTTTATTTAGTGCATGCGCACTAGAAATTCCAATTTTCCAAACATAACCATTTCGAGACGTCGAAATAGGAATCGAGTTCCAAACGTTGTCGAACTCGAGATTCGTACTATCGTTGAAGTTGTACCAATGGCGGAACGTACAATGGAAGAGCTACTCCGAGCACCCACGGAAGGGTACGAAGAAGCTATTGTTTTACCAGAAATTAATGCGTATCATTTTGAAATTAAAACAAATTTGTTACAATTGGTTCAAGCGAATCCATTTTACGGTCGTGCGAGTAAAAATCCTCATGCTCATATTAATAGTTTCAAAAGGATTACCTCGACTTTACGATTTAGGAATGTGCCTAACAATGTGATTAAGCTTATGATGTTTCCATATTCGCTCGAGGGGGCTGCTAAAACTTGGTACGAGAAAAAGAACACCAAATTCAATCTTGACTCTGGGAGGATCTCGTGACCAAATTTGTATTCAATTTTTCCCCTTCCTCGGAAAACTACTCCACTTAAAAAAATGAAATTTCTACAGATTTACACAAATTTTTGAGGGAGACTTTGTGTGAAGACATGGGAATACGATTTAAGGAGTTGCTTAGAGAGCTTGTCTCCATCACGGATTTACGGAGTGTAACTCACGATGGATAACATTTATAATGGTTTAAACGAAAATGAACAAGACTCATTAAATGCCGCGGCGGGTAGAAATCTTTTGAGTAAGACGACTAGAGAAGCTTTGAACATAATTGAAAATAAATCAAAAGTTCGTTATTCACGAAATAGATCAAATGTTATAGGATGAATGCTACTTCTAGTAAAACGGATGAAAGAATTGATAAGCTTGCGGATCAACTTTCGACCTTAGTCGAGATTGTTTCTAAAAAAGTTGTCACTCCCGCTCCGGTTAAGGCGGTTGAGGAATCTTGCGTTACTTGTGGTGGTGCTCATTCTTGGTATAATTGTCCGACTACCGATAACAATCAGGCTAGTGTTTGTGCGACCACGGGTACTTACAATCAAGTTAACCCTCCGAACCGTGTTAGTAATCAAATGGCACCACCCGGTTTTGCTCCGGTGCAAAACAATGGTCAAAATAGGTTTAATCAGAATCAAGTTCAAGGGAATAATTTTAATCGGGGAAATAATTTTCATGGAAATCAAGGTTTTCAAGCTCAAAATAATCATGCTCCGAATTTTCAAAACCAAGGATTTCAAAACCAACCATTTCAAGTGCCTAATAATCAAGTTCAACAAGAGATTTCAAATGATTTTTCGAGTTACAAGAGAAATAACGATCAAATGATGAGGAACATGCAAAATCAAATCAACTCGTTGAAAGGAGACCTTAAGAATGAAATTCAAAACACGATAAAATCTCAACAAGCCGTCATGATGAATCAACAAACTACTTTTTTTGATGTGAAGTTCGATCTCCTCCAAAGAAAAGGTATGTACGTTTTCTGATTATCTGACTCATAGATGGGAACGGGGAGTCCACCAATTTGGTTGGATCATTGGACATACTAGAGGGCATTTTTAAGACCATCTTTTCACCAAGATTATACGCAGCTTGAATTCTCATAAGGACGTTACTATTAGTTCCAAGTAGGCGACTGGAGTTGGTCTGCTCATTCCGTCGAATTCCTAGAAGGGGGTATTGAGCAAAACCATTCGAGCTTGTAGATAGAATTGGTTCATTCTGTCACTATTCGTCACTTCGATGACAGATGGAATTGGATTTCGAGAGTACGGGTTATTTTTCGGTGGCCTCTGCCCTCGTAGAAGTATCGATTGAGAATATAGCCTTCCGAAGATTGGAGATAGAAACTAGATGGGTATAGTGTTTTTTGTCCCAGATAAAATCAATGTTCTTGGCCCCCCCCTGGAAAATCAAGGACGTTATGCTTCTATACCCGGTCTCAACATTTCGTAGGGGTATTGACATTCAGGATATGTCGTGTCCAATTTGTGATAATGCTATGAATTCGACGGACCATTTTTTCTTTAGGTCTGGATTGGTTCGGCGGACATTGCTAATATGTTTTGAGCTGGTGGAATTTGGGATTACACAATTGAAATCATAGCTGATGGGAAGTCTTGCTTGTTTCAATTCGTATGGTTTCCAAACTCAAAAGTGTTCGAGGAGTTTGGTACTCCATTTGGTGGTCGTTTGGATCTATCGAACAAGCTCCTATTTGACGAGAGAAACCTTCGAAGTCGTGCTTATTGATTAATGCTCATTGCTAGTTCTTTTATTGGTGTAAGTATAGCATCTAAAGCCTCGTTCGGATGAACGAATGGCTCAAAACCCCTATATTATTGTTTTGTTCTAGATCCTTGCTAGTTTTGTTTTTAATAAATCGCAGTTCCAAAAAAAAATAGTAACAAAAAAAAAAAAAAAAAAAACAAAAAAATAAAAAAAAAAAAAAAAAAAAAAAAAAAAAAAAAAAAAAAAAAAAAAAAAAAAAAAAAAAAAAAAAAAAAAAAAAAAAAAGGGATTGACTTGCACTCTAAGGCCAAGTATCTCATTCCTTGGGGAAGTGGGATTGTTTCCTTGCACTACAAGGAACAAAGACTATATAAGGATGCATAGGGTTATTATTTGAGATGAAACAAAAACCCTTAAACCTGAAAATCGTCCTTGTGCCTTTGCTTGTGTTCGACCAAGTTCAAAACCCAAGAAGGGTTTACGTTTTTGTTTGCTTGTGTTGTGCGATCGACTTCCACACCCCTTAGGGTTTCGGTCGACAATAAACCACAACCGTGGTGTTCTTTTCGTGTGTTGATTGATTCAAGAACGAAGAGTGATTGTTTGGTTTTTCACTGCTAGTACTAGCATACCTCGTTGTTTGCTAAGAACGTATAGTGTGTGTACACGTAGAGGGATTATTGTTTGATCCTCGTGGTTACGCGTGGTGTTATACATACGCGTATATTGAAGACGGTGTTAACGGTTACCTATTAAAGCGGTGTATCGTTTCGTGCAAAAAGGTATACACTTCAATCTTATTAATTATAAGTTCTATACGTGTTATCTTTCCGCTGCATACTCGTGATATAATGGTTATTAGTTCTAAAAACCAAACAATTAGTTCATCAATTTGTTAACGGGCTAAGAAAGAGAATGCACTGAAAATGATCAAAAACATAATGAGTAAACCCAATACATATTACATTCTTCTTTTTATTTAATAAGGCATTTCATACCAGCCATTACAAAAAAGCAAAAGATCAAGTTGATTACTCTCTTTAATCTAATCAAAAAGAAGTTCATGATCACACTTCTTCAGCATTTGCAATGGCACTTTTTCAGTGGCTTTGCTCTGCAATGGCCACCTTCTGGGTTACCACAATTTTTAATACAAAAATCATAACATTTTTTCCGATCTTGTGCATTATCGGGATCACAGCTAATCATATCATTTTCATGACAACAAGGACCCGCCTGAACCGATGTCCATCTTGGTGCTGCAACAAAAATATTTGCATATTAATATAAGTTATAAGGTTTGACTAAATTTTGGGCATGCAGTTACATTATACTACTGAAGTTAGAAACTTGATTATGCTAAAAGAACTGATTAACTAACCAATACAAAGAACAATGACGAGCTACGAGGAGGTAAGAAGTTTCTTGTTGATCCATTTGTAAGTAGTTCAAATTTCTTCTTTACGGAAAACGATAAGGATTATATATCAAATAGGGTTCAAAGTCTGAATGACTATAGCACGAGGCTTGTCGATATATATTTAGCTCAATTATGTTATATGTGTGCATTAAAAATTACTTTTATTGTATTGAATTAACTTCTCATACACAGATGAAGTTTCATTTACCAATTCATTCTTCAATTTCTAAACAATATCAGTTTCAATTCTACACTTTCATGTCAAGCAATTTAAACCATCCAAAATTAACCTTCTACATTTTTGAATTTGAATTAACCTTCCATATTTCAATAGTGTTTTATGAAATGCATGACTAAATAAGATCCTTGTAGATGTTTAAAGATAGAAAACCTTAAATTTGTGATACAGAACCTTCTCTTTGAATTTGTACCATTATTTATTTATCTATCTTAACCCTTTGCTTAAACTACTTAGGAGGTTCTTGCGTTAATATGATTCTCATGGCCATTTGTTATTTGAGTGTGTGTATCCTAGGAAGAACATGAAGAAGCATGCTTGGTTCAACGGAACTTTAAATTCATGGCAAAAAGGGACTGAATACCACGATGCAAAGGTAGATCATTATTAAGCATTATCACAAAATGGATATTTTCGACTATAATATATACATTTGGCAAGAAAGGAATAATAGTATACTAGACGAGTACCCGTGCATAGCACCGGTAATTTCTAGCTGCAGATAATTAACAATATGCGATATTGTGATAAATATTTCTTATAACGTTCAAAATAAGCGTTTTTCTAACAAAAATATAAAGAATATTCGCAGAAAGTACCCGTAAGAGTTAAGAAGTGAAAGTGAGGGTATATTGAGAGATTATTTTTTGTTGTAAAATAATATTTGTGTGGGGAGATATGAAATGGTTTGTGTGGATTTATATGGAGAATGCGGTTACACATTTTTCTCTCTCCAACTTTACCACTCACCTTTCAGACCAAACTCACCTTACACGTCATTTTTTTTATTTAATTTACTTTCATTCATAAATTAAAAACGTTCACGTAAACGTACGAAATTCCATTTATTTTTTATTTAATTAAAAATATGTCATCTAGCTTATTAAATTCTAATCTCATTTATGATGATTGATCTAATGGTCCATAAGTTTGCCTATTGTTTTTTACTTTAAAATGTATATCACAACTAGACGAGTACCCGTGCATAGCACCGGTAATTTCTAGCTGCAGATAATTAACAATATGCGATATTGTGGTAAATATTTCTTATAACGTTCAAAATAAGCGTTTTTCTAACAAAAATATAAAGAATATCTGCAGAAAGTACCCGTAAGAGTTAAGAAGTGAAAGTGAGGGTATATTGAGAGATTATTTTTTGTTGTAAAATAATATTTGTGTGGGGAGATATGAAATGGTTTGTGTGGATTTATATGGTGGATGCGGTTACACATTTTTAATAATCATTATCGATAGTAATGATTTTTAACAGTTACACTTTTTAATAATTATTGAAGGCCGTTACAATGATAAATTAAATGGGCTATTATAATGTTATAATGGTATTGATGACTGAATTTATTATTCAAATGTTACAATTTATTGTGCTTCATATAATAAAATTCAGTTTTCATTTCTTCCTAAAATACATTCAGTTTTTACTTTTCACATTCACATTCAAGAATTGTAGCAATATCCTTAGTATAGAAATATAGATAGATAAAATCACATATTTATTTCCTCCTTTTGCCTTCTTTATTTAAACCCGAGTCACAAATAAAAACAAAAAATAAAATAAAATTACATATGATTATATGAATCTTTAATAAAGTCAAGATCATGAAAACTCTAATAGCACAACATATAATTTCGCTGGCTTTCTTTTTTTCTTTTTGCTTTTTCACTCGTGGACCAGCTAGACCTTTACTTTATGGCTTACAATAGTGGCGGCATTCGGTGGTAGAGAGGTTTGGTGGTGGTGGGTTTTGGTGTTGATGGGGTTACAATTATGGATGAGCTCGTTGGTGGAGGTGAATGGTGGTGTAGTGGTGGAGTTGGTGGGGGAGTGGAGTTTATAGGCTTCATGAAACCCGCTATGCAAGGCTGCAAAGAAACCAACATATATATACACATTCTAAAAAATATAACATACTTTCATCATTAGGGTTTTGAGAAAAGGAGGCATACATTTTTTTAAAGATTTAATCGTAGCCAATGTACCAACCTACAGGAACAAAAATAAATTAGTATGAAAACATGGTAGAAGTGGTTTACGATGATACTCATAACATGATATCTAAACCTGAGAACCAAAATGAAGCAAAAAAGTGTGAATGTGATGAAGTTGGATATTGAGAAGAATAAGTGTTATGTTTCTGTGTGTTTTTCAATGCAATTTTAGGGGATTTACTTAAACTATAGTGAATGGAAATTAATGGGCCTATTAATTTTTTCCATAATTAGCCTTCATAATTATAGAAATTAGTGGTTACATGAACACATTAAATGCAGTCATTTAATGTTATTTACGCTTTTAATGTATGATTAATGTTATTTACGTTTTTAAAACATTAGCATTAAATGAGCAATTATATTACTTAAACGTTACGTTTTTAAAACATTAGCATTACATGTTTATAAACCCTAAACCCTAAAATAGCAAGATTTCATGCATTAAATTTTTCAACATTTTCTATTTTAGCAATTTTCAACTTCCAAGAGAATCCTAAATTCTCTTTATAAGTAGCATAGATATCTGGTTCGGTGAGAAATTAAGAAATGCGAGAAATCATTAAAAAATCTAGTTTAATCTTGAATCATCTTTTTAGAGTAAACTACATTTTTTGTCCTCGTGGTTTGCCGGATCTTTCACTTTTAGTCCATTTTCTTAAAAACTTACAGATCTTGTCCAAAGTCCGACAACCCGTTTCACTTTCAGTCCATTTTGTTGTTGACTGCTAGTTTGACCAGTTAAAACATATGAAATGACTAAAATACCCTCATGTCATTACTGTAAATGACTAAAATGACCTTCCAATTATTATAATAATAATTATTATTATTTATTTATTAATCATCACTTTTTTTAAGAATAACCCTTTTATTTATAAGATAGCACATTTTACCTTCACCACTACACACGAACCAACTACCTCTGTGTCATTTTTCTTTCTTGAAATCTCATTCCACAAAAACCACTAGCAGAAACAAGAACATAACCTTTGTACTTGACACAAAAATAAGAACAAGATATATTTCTCACAATTAAACCCCTTTGTTTTTTTTATTTGATTATGGACTAACACAAAAACAACTCCACACACAAACTTAATCAATACATCAAAAAGAAACCCCAAATCAAAAACCTACATATCTTGAACCCAGATTTCAAACAAGGAAAACCAAGACAAATATATAATCCTTCTTGAACACCACATGCCATCCCGTCGTTCTCACCATAGTTAAAAAAAATATGACAAACCATCAAATCAAACACATCCTCATTTTCTAAATCTTAGATTTGATTTTTTTTGAAAAAGTCAAATAAATAAATAAATAAGACAGTAGCGGCTGAGATGATGTCTGAGGAGGGTGGATGTGGTGCCGTAAATAATCGGCAGAGGTGGTGGCGAGATGATGGCAGCGGTGGAGGTGACAAGTGGTTTTTGTGATGACATACGGTTGGTGATAGGTGGTTATAGATATATAGGATGGTGACGGAGTTGGTGCTACGCCGGATATGGCGGTAGAGATGGGCGACGGTGGAGGTGGTGGTTAGATGGTCGGATGTCGTTGTGGCTGCCAATTTGGTATGTTTCAATGATTGTTTTTGTTTTGAAGAGATAATGAAGAAATATAATTGGAAATGAGGAGAATGGGTGTGGTAGACTTGTAGTTATAGAGTTTTTATTTTATTAATTAATATATGTGAAAGGACGAATATACCCTCATATTTAACACTTAAAGTAAGTCAAATTGACGGTGTTAGACAAATTGGACTGAAAGTGAAACGGGTCATCGGGACTTTGGAGAGAAGATCATAAGTTTTTAAAATATGGAAAAAGTGACACAAGTACGGCAAACCTACGAGCACCAAAAATGTTGGATTGTTATTATGGATTTGATTATAAACAAATTAACGTTCAGAGACTCCCTCGATGCGCCATATTTGCCATTAATTTACAAAGTGTAAAAGCGTTTTAATCATTATACAAATTTAGTGATCAACCAAGGTTTTCAAGATCGGGATCTTACCTAGGATCGTTTTCTCTACAAAGATTGATATCTTAAAGTCGGATCGGGAGCGTAAGATCCTACTATAATTTCATTGGTTGTTAAGATCTCGATCCTGATCTTAGGATCTTACGATTAAATTCTACGAAACACAACCCATAAATTTGTAGTTCGTTAGTTTCTGGTTCGAGAAAAGTAAGATCGGATCGGAGTAGATCTTAAGATTCTATGGTCAAGATCGGGATCCAATAAGAACTTAGGCATACAAAGATCCTATGTAGGATCCGGATCGTTTTTGTTTTGCAGTATCGTAAAATCTTAAGATCCTAAGATCAAGATCAGGATCGGGATCTTAACAACCATGGAATCAACACTTAAATTGGGTCATTTTGAATCACCACTATGTATTGTAATCAACAAAAAAAGATATGTCTACGTATAAAAAGTACGCATCAATGTAACTAAACGCATTTATGGTGTTTGTTCATAGTATCGCACGTTAAGAATTTCTCACTAGATCCTGATTCATGTTATATATACTCTAAACATTTTATGCTTGTTTTATAGCGCATTAGGTGTAGTCACTTGAGCCAAAACCCAAAAAAGGTGTCACTTCATGTTACCTCAGCATTTTCCCCTTTCATTTCTCTTATCACTCACACACCCAAACCTTTCCCTAATCACTCAAGACAAAATCTCACTTTTAAAACTCACCATAGCCAATTAAAATACAAACTCAACACAAAACCAATTAAAAAAAATGTTCTTTGGCTCAAGCCACTCACATCACTCGCGTTTTGGCGAGAACGGAAAAGGGGGGGTGGCTTGGCTTTGGCTCAAGCCAAATCCTTGCACGTGAGATTGGTGCCACACAAATGTGGCTGCACGCTCTTATATGTTAATATATGTTTGTGTAATTCCTTATTGAACGAACTTAAACAAACATGAACTACTTAATTTCTTAACGAACGAACATAAACAAGAATTTGTTCGTCTAAACGTTCGTACGGGTTATTTGTACAGTTAAACTTAAATGAACGAAGACGAACAAGCTTCCGTCCGGTTCATTGCCAACCCTACTCTAAACTATTGCATTTGAAAACATATTAAATTTATTTTAATAAATTATTATGCCAAACACTTGAGTTAGTAGTTTTCCAAAGCAGGCGAACGCTCTCCGGATCAAGTCACTACTCTCCTGATTAAGTCATTAAGTTAGCAGCTTCCCAAAAGGGTGGACTCTCTCCTGATCATGTCACCAAGGCACTGCATTAGCAGTTGAACACTGCATTCTAACATATTATCATTGGTGTAGAACGTGTGAGCCGGAACCAATGGGGGTGACCCAGCGGTAAGGGCTTAGTCTTTTATTATCCTTGGTGTAGAACGTGTGAGCCGGTTAACGACGCCGGTTATCAACACTATTATGCAAGGCAACATATATTATAATCGCTGTGAATAGTCCGAGATTTTGTGTGAATTCTAATTGAGTATCTATGCAATAAAAGAAACAAACGTATAATAACAAATGTAGCGAAATGTCGTGGTCATAGGTCCCAGTGGTTTTTTAATGTCCTAACTAAAAAACATAAGCGTATATCCTGTAGCATAACTTTGATTGCATGTTTTTTAGTATACTTAGTCTTATGTTTGACTTTGAAATGGTTAAGCTTTTGTTCATGATGGACTAGTTATTGTCTGTATCCTTATGTTTTGTCATACAAGTGTTGGCAACAAGCTTATAACAAGTAGTTGTCGATCAGTTTAATATTCGGTTGAGCACGAAAGAGTTATATGGAGATGGAGGGACTAGTTTATTCAGATTTCTATAGAAACACGAGTGAGGAAATATTCATGAGAACGTTGATGGAAAGTTCAGTTGGAGTACCAATTCCAACCATGGAGATGTGCGGGTTTAAGACTCTTTGTAATAGTTTTCGTGCAGATAGTGAGGAGCTCTTCAAAAACTGGCTCACAACGGAAGAAGTAAGATGTACTTATTTATAGCGTTCATAGTCAGCTTTACAACAATTTCACCCAGCAATAACCGATAAGCACTTTGGCTAATACAGTCTTACAGACTCAAAACTGCTTATCTATTGTATCAAACTCAAAATAAGCACATAAGCAGTTTTTCTTCGTAGCCATCGTAATTTTATTTAATCTCTATTGGTGCTATGATGTAGCTTCAATAATGTCATTATCGTCTTCTGATGTACTAACCTGTGATTTTGGTTGCTAGAATCAAGGCTATGCTTCTACGAGCTTAGTTCATAATAGTCCTCAACAACTATCAAGGTCAACTGATACTCCCTGCCTCATGTTTAATCAAATACAACCAACACATCGTAACAGGTAACATTTTTTTTAAAACTTAACATGTTACTATGTTGCCACACTACTATATGCAGGATGCTTGCTGACCAAGTTAGTCTACCTAGTTACCAAGGCTCTTTGGAAGTTGGTAAATTATGTGGCACACATGACACCAAGGTCTGTTAATACAAGACTATGTACAAATATATCGATCAGCGGTTCTTTGGGTGGTCTAAACTTTCAATTATGGATGCAGGCATGGTTTAATAGTTCCCAACCGATGACCAGAAGTCGTTCATCTGAATTAAGGTAATGTAGCTCTAAGAATCATGTAGAGAACTAGAGATGGCAAATTTTGACTTCGTTACATATAAATGGATTGATACGGATTACGTTTGATGTCTGATAGATCCAACAAATATAAAGGAAAAAAAGGGTCAAATTCCAACAAACCCAACCCAACCCAACCAGTATTGGCTTGTACTAAGATAACCCGTCTTGACCCGTTAGACAACTCATTTGACCCGTCAATATTGTCACGTCTAGAATTTTTGTAACTAACACCTGAGACTTACTTCCTACGACTTCTACCTTGAACTAATTTACATGATGTTTACAGGAGGAAGTATGTTACAATGCAGAACTCACAGACATTAATCGGTATAGAAGCAATGCATACCGGATCAACCCTTTTAATCAACCAATTGAAACATGATTTTGATATCCCAAATCAGTCTACTGATTTCATTTCCACATCAAATTCATTATCTACTAATAACGACCCCCACACTGATAACGTTTCTTCTGTTGTGAGCATTCTAAAGGATACATTAGAACGCAAGAAACACGTAAAAAACATTGAGAACTACTATTCAAATTCCAACCAAGTGCATGGACTTCATCTTGATGATCCTGTTTTAATACAAGGACTTCAAGGGGCTATGGATGCTGACATGGAGGGTTTTGTTGTCCCCGCAAATTTGGTGCAGATGAATGTTGGGTCTCGAGAAGGATCACAAAGCGAATCTTCGGCTGCAGCACCTGTGTTTTCAACTGGTCTTGATGTGTCCAACAGACAAAACAACTCGGGTCAATCACAGAGTGTTTGTGGGAGTCATAAGAAGCTTGTTGCAAATGGAAAGTGCAGAGAAAACAGAAGCGTAACTAAAGGTACAGGTAAGTTGATGTCAACTATTTAGGTTTTTGGCCTTAGGACTGATGTAGCTATTCAAGTACTACTAGTTTATGCAACACTTATTAGTTTCTTTTTATTCTTAAATGTCTAGTTAAGAAGAAACATAGTACCTTATTTAACATAGTTTGTTACAACTATCTGAAGCAATTGATATTATGTAACCATTTATAATTATCTTATTGAGTGCAGGAGACAGAGGAGATCCCACGAAGAAGCGCAGGGTGGAAAGGTCAAAAAAGTAAGTACCGCCAACTTCCACCTTTGGGCAGTACCTGATCTCCTTTTCGATATCCTTTATGAAAGTATTCCTTATAAGTCATGTATAAATAGAAGATTCAGGCTTTCGTTTCACTGACGTATTTTTGGTAATGTAGAATGGCAGAAGCAAAGGAAAAAACTCAAACTCCAGCAACTTCATCAGACATACAGTCCATTTTGAATCGTTGTGAAATTCTCGAAAAGGAAGTGCGGTCACTCAAACTCAACCTAGCTTTTATGAACAGGTAC
Source organism: Tanacetum coccineum (assembly GCA_026074375.1). NCBI lineage: Eukaryota > Viridiplantae > Streptophyta > Magnoliopsida > Asterales > Asteraceae > Tanacetum > Tanacetum coccineum. The sequence continues at coordinate 22,694 of BQNB010057067.1, forward strand.
AGAGACACATTATATCACCGTATGCATACATGTTGAACTATTTACCCCCATATAAAAGTGACATTCCTTACGTAGCTATGTACTGATTATTACAGGAAGGATTCAGAACAGACTAAGCAGATTGAAGAGCTCCAACAGCAAAATGAGGATATGGGAGATGAAAAGGACCGTCTTTTAGAAGAGATCGAGAGGATCTCGTCTCGACAAGATAAACTGTGATCAAGCCTTCATTCTGTGACTTTCCAACTGTTGTATGCCCCAGACAATTAGGTGCAACTTAACGATAAAATTTCTGACATAAGTAAAAGTAGAGCAGAAAGTAAAGGCGCTCATGCAGATTTTGGTTTGCCACCATCCTTGATTCCTTGTAGTTACTAGAAAAAACAATACCTAATCCTGCCTAAAGAGAGGCATGGGGGAGATGCGATGTAGACAATCATACCTCTGTCCGAGGGTAGCAAGAGTGATGTGTAATCTAACCATCCTTCTGGTTACGCAGTAATATTTCCAATTGCAACCCATCAAATAGTGTTTTCGTTTTTCATTTGTGTTCTCAACATGTACCGTGGATGTGATTTGCCAATGAATCATGTCTACAAATGACTGGATTGTAACCGAACATGAAGCATACAGGATCAGAATTTTAACTTTTGTCCATTCAAGCAACAAATTAAACAAGATCAACTCATATGTGGGACATTCTGAGAATGATTTATGTTTGCGAATCAAACATAAGCCCACGCCTAATAGCATGATGCTATGCCTTATTTATGATCCAAAACTTGGTCAAACAATCCTACGCTCAAGGTGTAGCTCTAGGCCCTAAACTTCACGTCCTTGGAAGCCGTAATGCTACGCCCCTAAAATTATAGCCTAACGCTTAGTGCCCAATAATTTGTACATATCTTTCTGGTCAATTAGGCTCGATGTATATATAGACACTATCTGCTATAGGTAACAAATCAATGTAAACAAATCTACACCTTAAGTTTAAACCATGTATAATTTATCATAATCAACCATACCGGTTCTACTTCTGTACAGACACCTGATTCTTCTGTGTTGATCCACAATATATTGTGTAATTTAACCATCCTTCTAGTTATGCAGAAATATTTCCAATTGCAACCTATCAAATTGTGTTTTCTTTTTTCATTTGTGTTCTCAACATGTAATGTGGATGTGATTTGCCAATGAATCATGTCTGCAAATGGCAGGATTATAACCGAACTTGAAGTTTACATGATCAGAATTTTAACTTTTGTCCATTTATGCAACAAATTAAACACGATCAACTCATATGTGGGACATTCTTAGAATGATTTATGTTTGCGAATCAAACATAAGCCCATGCCTAAAGCAATATAGCATGATGCTATGCCTTATGATCCAAAACTTGGTCAAACAATCCTACGTTCAAGGTGTAGCTCTAGGCCCTAAACTTCACATCCTGGAAGCCGTAATGCAATGCCCAAGGGCATTGGCTACACTAAGTTGGTCACACACTACGCCCCTAAAATAATAGCCTAATGCTTAGTGCCCAACAATTTGTACGTATCTTTCTGGTCTATTTAGCTAGATATATATATAGACACAATTTGTTATAGGTAACAAATCGATGTAAACAAACCTGCACCTTATTTTAAACCATGGATAATTATCATAATCGACCATACTGGTTCTATTTCTGTACAACAGACACCCGATTCTTCTGTGTTGATCCACAAAATATTGCAGTTGAATTTTACATTTAAAATTTGTGGAAAAAACTAGCACTTCTACAAAAAAGACAAATGCTGCATATACCTTTTCTATGTATGAGCACGGAAGACATCCAAGAGACCCAGATTTTCCGAATACTGCATTGCTAAAATATGGTACAAGGAATTAGATGGATAGCTTTGAATTGCATCCCCACCCGAGACTTCTGCAGATATAGCATTCTCCCCAACACAATTGTGATTAATGAAGTCATAAAACCGCTAATAGCTCCAGCTATGGCTTCCCATCTCACGTACCTGACTACATGCCTTATCTCACTCGACCTACAAAATCAGGGGAAAAAACGAGTTAAGTGTTTGTTCGTCTAAACTGGTTTCCTCTATTCTCCATTTCGTGTTTTGTCGGACTCATATTATCCAATGGGACCCATAATCATGTCTCAACTCTTGTCGCATTGCATAAGCAAAATTTGGTTCATCTCACAGACTCATCTATATGTAGCCAAAACGCGGCTATATACATTTAGACCTGGCTATATCTGGCTATACCCGGGTAGAACCCGGTTGTCTCCGGCCAAGACCCGGTCAGACCCGGCCATATCCGGCCCAGACCCGGTCATATCCAGTCAGACTCGGATATACCCTGTCAGACCCGGTCAGACCCTGCTACATGTGTAATATTTTAGTTAGTGAGAGTATTATTTGTAAATTATGGAGTAAATTCTTTCTATAAAACACTATGCCTTTATTTGGATTGAATACGCATGTAAAAAAAACATATGTTAACCTTGTTGGACACATTCACATAGACTAGTTTGGATTATTACTATTGTTGTTCATCTGGGATCAAATGTTGTAAGCTAAATGATTAATATATCTATAAGGAAACACCTCAGGTGATTTGAATGGCTCTAACCAAAGTGTATTCCAATACCAAAAAATCTTTTAAATCGCTTTAATATTGTGAAGAAAAATTTGAGGATAAGTAAATTAACATTGTTGGTTAAAAAAACATACTTGATGCCTAAGAGATGTTAGGGGGTGTTTGGCTAAGCTTATATGATGGGCTTATGAGCTTATTAGCTTATATATGTCATATAAGCCCAAACTAAGTGTTTGGCTAAGCTTATATGAGTGGGCTTATGAGCTTATATAAGGGGGTTTTGATAAGCCATAAAAGTGTGGCTTTTTTAAGTGGGTTGGGCTTATATAACATGTTACATTATAAATTACAAATTTACCCTCAATTATACTTAATTTAACATTAATATTTTTCAACCCATGTCTCTTATAGTCATTTACCACTTTAAAATAAACCAAACATTTGAAGTTATAAACTTACTAAATATAAGCTAATCCAAACACTCAACGTGGGCTTATAAGCTTACGATATATAAGCCATAAGCCGCTTATATAACATAAGCCTAAGCCCAACTCATAAGCTTAGCCAAACACCCCCTTAATAAGCTAGCATGTGAATTGGTCAAACACAATCGAGAAAATATAGTAGACTATTAGAGAAGATAATCAACGTTTCTGTGCGTCGAGTAGTGTTGTGTCAAATTTTTGCAAAGCTTACTCCTACTCGATAATATTATGTTTGGCTTGAACTCTGTTCGATTCCCAAACAGTTGCATAATATCATGTCTATGACAAATTTTAAAATGCTAGCATGTGAAATTGGTCAAACGCAAGCTGGAAATTTTTTGTTAACCGTTTGAGAAGATAATCTATGTTTATGTGTAATCGAGTAGAATTCAGTTAAACTTTCGTAGAGCTCGACTCTACTCGATAAGATTATGTCTGGCTCGAGCTCGGCTTAAACTTCGTAACATGTTGTATTATAAGAACTATTGCTCATGATCCAATAATACGTGTTTTTGGGCTAATTACACGAAAATTAGCTCATGCTCCATTTTTATATTTTTGTGTATACATCTATTTTTTCTCTTATGTATGTAGCATACTTTTGAATATGCTCTTCTTGACGTTTCGTGTGATCAATTGTGTGTATTATTTGACTAGCTTACCTTTCAATTTAGACACTCCTATTTATTATGGGATAGGTAAAATGATCAAATAATACACACAACTGTGTTATAAAAGGTGACACTTAAACTACATTTTCATACAATTAACTTTACATTTTTATAACAAGTGAAATACTATTTCTTCCTCAAAACTCATTTTCAAACACTAGAAGGGTACCCACGCAATGCAGCGGCGGGTACCAAATATACACGGCTTGACCCGGTGGAATACATGGTTTGACCCTGTGGAAGACCAGGTTGACCCGGTGGATTAACATTGATTAGTTTCCGAATATAAAATTAACATTGATTAGTTTCTAAATATAAAATTAAGATTTCACATTTCACTTTTCAAGATTTAAGACAATATGCTTTATATATTAAGTATAGAAGTATAGAAGTATAGATAGTTGCCCGTAAATAGGTAAAAGTAGTGTTTATGTTTTAAGAATATATATAAATGTTAAGTTGAAGTATCTATTATTTGTATAGGGATTAAGTTTTTGGAGTGATAGTCAAAGACAAAAGAAAAAAAAAGATTTGATTATTTGTTTTACAGGATTGAATATTACCAACTTCCATTTCAATGATATAAACTATACATCTCACATTGCTTTTGTTTAGCATGAAAAAGAATATCATGTGAATTGTATTCCCAATGATAAACAATGAATAACCAGTAATTTTCACAAACAATGAATAAACTTACATGTGAGTTGATCTACATTTATAATTGTTGCATCGAAAGTAAACTAATCGGATACCTTCCCATTTCAGCTAAAAATGATTAAAATATCTAATTACTCTAAGCTTATAAATGGGTCAAATGTTTAATTTCATATCGACATGAGACGGGGTGTTACAGATCATTAGTACATGCGCTGACTCCGGCCATATATAACCATTTGTTTTGCCGGGGACACCACGTCAACTTTTACCTGTTAAAACTAGTTACGTAAACTTTTACCCATCAAATCAACTTATGGCATGCGGGAATATGTTCACGACGATGGCGGTGGTCGCCCTGCGGGACGCCGCTAATTATTGTTAGTGAATATCCTATTTCAATATTGATATTTCTCTATAATTGTGTCGTAACCTATTTAATGCATAATATATTTGTACATTATATATTGTTGATTTATATAGGTAATATTAAGAATAATTAAATAATATTTAGTTACCATAATGAAACTCCGTAGGATATTGTATCTTGATGGGAGATCCAATTTCCTTAAAAGATAATGTAATTATGGTAATGATTACATAATCATTCCTAAATTAGGAGTTGATCCCTGCTTGACCTCTCTTATAAATAGAGAATTATTCACCTCATAAAAATACACACAAATATTATGATCCATCACTAAGAAGAGATGATTAAGTAGAAGATCTCCATCATACCTGTGTTCTTCATGCATGATGATCTCATCTCCCGATAACCACACACTTGAGTCAGCTGGAATACTTCACGAGATCTACCAAGGGATGAGAAACCTTAATATGGAGTAGTTTTTCATTAAGATAAATCATTTTAGCATTTGGAATGTAGGAAAACTTAATATGCTTTAATGTTTGAGATGGGAAAACTTAGTATGCTTTAATGTTTGAGTGTTTATCGATTTCTAATGTAATTTGATATTATAATAATAAACGTTAATCGATTAGGAATCATTCCGTGTATTTTGATTATTTATTGTGGTTAAACTGCATTTAGTTCAGTTAATTTTGAAGTAAATTTATCAAATTAGCAAACTAATAAATGATAAATTTTTTAATCGATTAGGAATCATTCCGTGTATTTTAATTATATATAATTTTTAAATGCATTTTATATATGTACAAAAATTGTTTTATATATTTATATATAATTTTTAATAGTTTTAAATATTTATATATAATTTTTAAATGCATTTTATATATGTACAAAAATTGTTTTATATATTTATATATAATTTTTAATAGTTTTAAATATTTATATATAATTTTTAAATGCATTTTATATATGTTTAAACATTGTTTAAACATTTTTATATTTTGGGTCGACATTGTCGACCCAAACTTGTTTTATTTATAATATGTGTCTATGTGCTGCCCAATAGCCTCATCTACAATGAAAACTAAAAATAAACCAACCAAAAGGAAACTACCTGTGGATGTGTCCGTGGAATGTGATGAAGGCGCCATGCCAAAAAAACAATGCCTAGATTCTTCAGAAAAATTTTGTGTCAATAGTACAGTTGATACTGCAATTGCTGCCCTTAAACCATCAGTTATAGGCAATAAGCTTGCGTGTTCTGTTACTCATGGGTCACAAGTATCAGCAAATGAAAGTACTATTAAGCTGCAGCCTAAACCATCAACCCATGAGGAATCTGATATCGTAAAGCAATCACGCAAATGTTGGAAACAGTCTACTCCGGCGTCATCCATTGGAAACAGTTCATCAATGTCAATAGCCAATGTAAATTATTCAAATGCATATCCAATAGACCAAGAAGATAGTAGCAGCAATACAAATATTAAGTGTACGCCTACTCGAAAGAATATTGGTCTGAATATAGCAACCAACGGCAATGATCCAACAGCCGGTAAGCATCTTCAAAAGCATATGGTTAGAGTCAAATACGTATGTATCATTCCTAATAATGGAATTTTGTTTATGAAGGTATACATATTGATAACGACGACCCCTATGCTGTTGGCATTCCCAGTGCAAGATGTATGTAACTATTAACCACATACTAATTATTATCGACTTATCACATACACGTGTATCAGTATTCAACATTCATAATGTAAATTTCATTCAGCTATAAAACAACGTCGGTTTCGAAAAAGGAAAAGCCTAGATTCTACAGTCCGATATCAAACACGAAGAGTCAAGCAGCAACTTACTTCTGAAAAGGTTTTATATGTGCCTACACCCACAAGTAGTCATCAGCATACGAATTCGCGAAATGTCACAAACCGTACGTATATTGAATACCATGTCTATTGTTTTTTTCATATGCAAAATGATTATACCAATAATTAAATATTTTGTTCCACAGAAGTTACTCTTGACGACAACTATTGTAACAAACAACTGCCAATGGAAGATAAGCCGCAAAACTTTTTACCAGATGAGAGCCTAAGCCTTTGTGGTAAACGTCAAACAAAAGGTACACAACGTAACTAATGTGGTTCTGTAATTTACATATTTTCTATTAGCTGATTGCTGATGGTTTAACTGAATATATTGTCCCACAGAAACTACTATTGACGACGACTATCGTAAAAAACAGCAGCCAATGAAAAAGAACGAACAAGACCTCTTAACAGATGAAGGCCTAAGTCTGTCTTCTAAACACCAGATAAAAGGCAAACAGTGTAAGTAATCTCATCATATAATTTACCTATCTATTGTTAATGGTCTTTCAACTGTCTTGCCCACAAGCAAAATCATTATTATAACTAAAGACTTTGGCCTACAGATATTACAGTTGCCAACAACTGCTGCAAAAAACAACGGCTAACTAAAGAGAAACAACAAGACTTCTTAACAAATGAAGTCTCAAGTGATTGTTCTAAACATCAGACAAAAGGCAAACAACGTAAGTATTGTGGTTATGTAATTTACCTACCTATTGTTAGTTAATTGCTAACAGTTTTCGTCTTCTATTTTAGGTATTCGTAGGTGGCGTAAAATATATGCAGATTCTATTGGCACACACTATCTAAATCAAGATTCTATTTCGACTTTAAACAGTAAAAAATTGTCAGCATCTACATCTAACAAGAAAAAGTAGAACAGGTAACGAAGTTTTCCCGGCGGGAAAACCCACTAAACGACAAAAGTTTGTCCGATGTGGCACAAATTCTGATAGACTTTTTAGTCAAAGTTCGAAGAAGTTTTCGGGAAAAGTTGGTATAAAATTTGACCAAAACATCAACGAAAATCTTGGCGGCAATTTTTCCCGCTCATCTTTCCCGGGCGACATGTCGCCCGGGAATAGTTTTAATAATAAATTACACAGTTTTTAATATATATAAAACTGTATTTTTTTTAATGAAACCTTTCCCGGGTGACATGTCGCCCGGGAAACCTTTTAATAAAAAAATATACAGTTTTTAAATCAGTATTGATTATAGAATATATTTTATAATTATATATTATTATTTATAAAATAATTATTATATATTTGATAAATAATAAGTATCTAAGAAAAATATACACATATACTTATATAAATAGAATGGATCGAATGTGTGTATTTGGATTCTCCATTTCGTGTTTTGTCGGACTCATATTATCCAATGGGACCCATAATCATGTCTCAACTCTTGTCGTATCGCATAAGCAAAACACTAATTACAACTTGAATTTAGATATTAATTAAAAATATATATAAAACCATTAAACAAATCACTTTTTAAATCGTTAAAAAAATCTTTAAACGGCAACCGCAAACATCATTTTCATAGTTATATTATCGGAGTAGGATCCTCTCAAGTTCATTTTGAACATAAAATGTAATGTTGTGTTTCTTGTGAGTATCAACAATTTTTCCAATTTGCTAATTTTTTTATTGTGTCACTTTTTTTTACATCATACATATTCATTGCAATTTTAATATAAAAAAAACTCACCACACTCGAGGTAAACAAAATTTACAAAACGCACTCTCAAGTAAGCGAAAAGTTACAAAAACGACTTTGAACTTTTACCTATTTACGACTTTTTTATATAACAAACTTTATTTATCAAATATGAAACGTATATCTATCGATTCATTCGTAAAAAAAATATATCACTGAAAAGATCGTTGAATTGCGAACAAAACGAGCCCAATAGGTTGCCCATAAGTATAATAGGAAGTGATGAACCTTTTTGTTGAGTGGAAATGAGATATAGCACTATAACCTTTTTACAGATCGTTGAGCGCGAGTTACGAACCTCGTTTGGTCTAAACTCCGAAGTTGTGTCGTTAACGAACTGAAGGTTCAGTTAACAGTCCATTAATCGATCTGTAAAAAGGTTTTTTTATATATTAACTAAATGAACATGAACAAAATTTTGTGTTCGTTTAATTAAAAGAGCAAAATTTTGTGTTCGAACACACATTTCATTCGCTCATTTATGTTCTTAGAAGTTCGGTTATACATTTGTTATTCATTAAAAAATCCAGTTTGTGACCTTGAATTATGTATATTAGTAGCAGGGTACCCGCGCGTTGCGGCGACGGGTATCTTGAAATAAAAATTTTCGACGAAGAATATTTTTAAATTTAGGGAGAATTCTCAAAGAGGTCCAAAATCAAAATGAGAATGTCATTCTACCCTAAACAAAAAGGTTTTCCCAAAATAGCCTTGGGGATCTGGGCAACTTTAGAAAGATTTTGACACGTGTCTATTATTTTAATATTAAGTACAAATCGGTTTAACAAATATACAATAGGTTGCCCATAAGTATAATAGGTTGCCCAAAAAAATTGTACTTAACATTAAAAGAATTGGCACGTGTCAAATTCTTCTTAGGTTGCCTAGTTGCCCTGAGCTATTTTAAGAAAATCTTTTTGTTTGGGATAGAATGACATAGTTACTTAACATTTTAGACCCTTTTAAGAATTTTCCCTTTAATTTATTACTTTTTTGTCACAATAACTTTGTAGGTGTTAATAATTTTATATCGCATATGTTAACTCTTTTACTCATGTTAATGTTTTTTGTGGAAAAACGTAGAGGGGGTGAATACGTTTCCGATTAAAATTTTAAATTTTTTTTGCATCAAATACCGAACAACCGTGACTTTAATATGTAACGTACCATAATATCCTCTTCATGACTATATGAAAAAGTGGAAAACATAGATTTAATCACTTAGTCCAAACACAATCATAAACAATAAGTCACAACACAATCATAAGCATAAGATAAATAGAGAGCGATAAATAAAATAGAGAGCAACCCGAACACGATGATTTATAGGGTTCTGGTCACTATGAGCTCCTGCTCCGCCCTTTCTCCACTCCGCCGAGTACCCAAACTCGGAGAGTACTTCACTAGATCAACAAGCTCCTCCTTTATCGGCGGAGAAAACATTAAACAACGTGCTTATTTATTTATCGGTATAAAGCTAAATATCGAAGTCCTAATAACGAGTAGAACCATCCCCACGTCGAGTTACACTGTATCCGCGTACAAAGCTAAATTACCAAGTCGTACACATCGGGTTGATAGAACCAACCCAAACCAACATATATAACCTTGTGTGTTATGGCAACAAACCATAAATCATTAAATCCTATTGGTGTTAACAAATTTGTATTACAATGATGATCCAAGATAATGTGTCTAATGCATATGAATGCCTAATCTAAAATAACTTCCATTGATGAGAAGCCTTCAAATTGATGTTAATGATGAGATCTCCAATAGTAGATCTATATATGGGTATGCTTGGTGGTAGATGGAAATGGCAAGATCTTTAAAGCTTGCTTTGGCTGGATCATCATAAGAGTATGCTTACAACAAGATGAATATTAGAAGCATTATGATCATATGAAAATGAGGGATTTTATGGATGCATTGGCTGATCTAAGTGTGTTTAAAATGCAGAGAAAATGTGTGTAAAAGAGGTCAGGAAATTGTGAAAAATGGCTTGGTATTTATAGGTAAACACTTCTACTGTATCTCGGTTCTGCCGGTTCCATTTTAGAATGGAATCGGCTAGTGTTCTTCAATAGATCCGGCCTACAGTAACTAAATCCGGATTTTGAAAGATTTTATGATATTAAATCTTATGAAATCGAATGTGTTCTTGAAAGATTTTATCTTGATTTGGTAAGATATGGTGATGTCATGGATGTGGTAAAATTACAAGCCTTTTTCTTTTAAATAAATGTGTTAAAGTAAAATGTATATATACTTAAAATGTAAGTTACTTGTGTTTAAGAATATGCAAAATGTGAAATGAGGTTTGATCATAATGCAACATAACAAACATGTACGAACATGTGTTGTAACATACGAAGACTCGAGACGTCGAGATGTGTTGATGTATGTTGAAACAAAATATGATGAGTAACTTGTACATTTTACGTTATGTATTACAAGTTACAATTTTGTCATTATCAAAACAAACGAGAATGTGTAGATTAAATACCGTAATATTTACACTTACAATCTCCCCCTTTTTGATGATAACAAAATATGTAAACGTAATATATAGTAAATGTAAAAGTTACTTGTATCCCCGTAATATCTTTACATTATCTTCTCTGTTTACACTCTTCAACCCCTTTTGTCGAAGCAAAAAGGGTGTGTCCTTGGAGTTTAACTTCATTTCTCCTCAAAAAGGCGAGCCTGCATCATCCCCAGTGAAGTTAAAATGTCTACTCAAATGCCTTATGTTGTTGCATCCCCTAGGTAATTGTCCTTGGTTTATTGCGGGTCAATGGATCAAATTTGAAAGCTTATCCTACAAAAATGTTAGTTTCGTGCAACATATAAAAATATATAACTATATGATGAGGAAAATGACATCTTCCTTTTGGTCGAAACGCAAAGGATTGTCGAAGAGTAAAAATGATGATGAATGCGTGCATGCTCCCCCTTGACGAGTGCTCCCCCTTGTTCGAGGCATCAAGATACGAAAAAAAATCTACAAATAAAAATTAGTGCAAAACTAGATCCGTCCTTGGACGAGTAAAATATATACAACAAAGTGTATATAAGATGAATGCTATGAAAGCTCGACGGAAGCTCCCCCTTGCTCGAGGGCGTCAAGTATGATCCTACAAAACAAAAGATTAGTGCAATAATAGCTTTTGTCCGTAGACAAATATGTCACATACAACGAGTGTATAGACGACTCAATATGATTTCTTGACGAATTCTCCCCCTTGCTCGAGGGTGTCAAAATGAACCTACAAAAATAAAAATGAATGATGCAAACTTCATCCTTGGATGAGTAAGCCATATACCACAAAGTGTATATGCTTGAACCTACAAAAAGAAAACTTAGTGTAATATGTACTTCGTCTTTCGAGGAAGTCATATATAATAAGATGTGTATATGATATGATATGACTCTTCTAAAACTAAAATGAAATATGATTCACTAAAAGGAACTCCTAGAAAAGTAAGCTAAAACGTATAATCCTATTACTTGCATCATCGTGGTTGGTTTTGGTGCAAGGTTGTTAAGGTTGAAAGGATGTGTTTGGGAATAAGACGCATTTCATTACGAAATTCACTTGGCTTTTGACAACATAGGCAAATGAGCTTATGAGTATCGAGATATGTAGAAGGTGATTTATCCTTCATAAGTTGAATTGGTTTTGAGTCACTGGTAGGTTGTGGTTATGGTGGTGGTGGAGGAAGGATTCATGATGATTCTTTTTGTAATGAAGACTCGGTGGAAGACTCAAGTTAGCAAAAGGGTTTAACTCTAAACCTTACCTTGTTGGGTTGATGAAGCAATAGAGGTGCTAGATATGACAATTTTGTGTGTAGTAAAATAGGTGGCGGAAGATGGTGATGACAATGCAAGCAACTAACAATGTATGCTTATTAGTAAAGAGGTGATGTGATGTTCGTTGTTATACACGTTATCAAACAAATAACCCTTAATAATATATATAATAAAATACATATACGTAAGCAAAGTATCATACAAATTATTCTTACGAAAGAATAATAAGTAATCAACACGGGTATCGTTCTCCTCGGTGAGAGGTGAATGGAAATTCACGATTATGTCGGGAATCGAGCTTGAATGTCATTTAAGTTTTAGTTTTAGCTTCTAAAACTACTAACGCAAAGGGGAAAAAGAAATTAAGACACGCTAATCTAAGAAATAAAGCAATTAAACATTTATATCTAAAAACGTCTACTTAATAATAAAACGCGACTAAATAACTAAATGAGACAAATTAAAACTCTAAAAACTCAAAAAACTCAAATTGCAAATTTCCTAAGTTAAATGACTTTAAATATTTTTTAAAAGACAGAAAATAATTTTTTAGACTTTTTAAACTATTTAAAACTATTTTTATAACTAAATAATACTAGAAAATTAATTAAAAATATTAAACTATTTTATAGAAATTTGAGAAAATTCCTAAAAATACTTTAAGCTAAAAAGAAGGTTTGTAAAGAAAAATGGAACAATAAGCTCTAACTTATAAGCTGCTAAAATTTGAATAAGCTCCATAAGCTAAAACCTAAAAAACGTGCATAAGTAATAAATGGAGTAAGGGTCTTATGAAAAAGACCCAGGGCGCAGTGGTTGTGTGTGTGTGTTGTGAAGGGGAGGTCATAGGTTCGAAACCTGTGGCCACCCTTTTTGATAAAACATTTTTTAATTTCTTTTTGAAAATAGCTAAAGATAAGACAAAAATAATCAACTTTAAAAAGGAACTTTTTGACAAAACTGATTAATAAGCAAGAATAAGCACTAAATATGATGACAAATTGCTAAATCTAACTGAATGACTACAAGCTAAAACTACTTGGCTTTTTAAGACTGAATAAGCAACAAGAAAAACTAAATAAGCTAAAACAAACTTAGTCCTAGACCTATTAAGCATATAGGACTAAAAATAAGCAGACAAATAAAACTGAAAAGCACTTAAAAGCTAAAATGGCAGCAGACTTAAAAAACAGATTCTAAGAACTCATGACCAACTTTTGAGCTAAAAATAAGGACTAATAAGCATTTAGGAAAAGGATAAAAAGAAAAAACAGATTTAGTACTAGACTCATTAAGCACTAATAAGCTGGAAATAAGCACATCAGTATATGAAACAAACTAGAAAAGACAGATTAACATGACAGATTATACTACTTTTTTTTACTTTTAAGAATGAAATGACACTTTGCAGCTTGAAATTAAGACTCAAAAACTAATTTTGACACATTAAAAACCTAAAACAGATTAACTTTAAATAAATCCTAACCCCTAATGGTCTGCATAATTAGATTTTTAAGTATGACTCAACAAACTAGTATCACTTGACTGTTTTTGAACTAAAGTTTTCAAAAGGTTTTTCCAAGACATTTGATCAATTCAGATTAACATTGCTGCATCAGAAATCAGGTTTTGATCATAAAAACTATACTTCAAATACATTTTAAAGAAAATTGACAGATAAGCTTTTTGAGCAAACTATAAACCTAGCAGACTTAAACCTTTGATTCAGATTACTTTAAAACTTAACCAAACTAACTTAAAGCTTATAAAAACTATCAATAAGGCCTAATAAGAGCTTATGAAATTCAGTTGGTGACCCAAAAACAGATTACACATCTTTTAAACCTATTTAAGCTCTTATCCCAAACACTCCTTAAAAATCTGAAAATCTAATTTAAAGCTAAATAGGACCTTACTAAGCATGGATATGGATATTTATGCATATTAATGACATTTAAGCAAAAACCTAAGAGAAATAAGCACTAGAAATAAGCATATCTATGTAAGCAGCATTAACATAAACTAACAGCATTAACTCTAGTGAAACAGTGGTAACTAGCATATTTCAATTCCAACTACTTCTAAGCTGAAAACTAGGCATATTAAACTAACACTAGGCATAATAAGCAAAAGAAAACAATAATAAGCAGACAATAAGCAGTAAAATAAGCTAAAATAGAAATTAGGCTTGAAAGAGTAAAAGAAAATATACCTTGATCCCAGCTTAAACACGGATCTAAAAAGCTCTTAAGAGCTTAAATCAACAAGCTAGCTTAATAATAAGCTTTAAATAAGCCCTATAAGCCCTTCCAGAACTGGCTTATCTTCCAAATGGATTATTCAATACCCCTTTTTAGGTAATTTGAGTAATGAGCTTATTAAATTAAGCTTAAAATAAGCTTAGCTTAATAAGGGATAGCTTAGGAGGTAAAAAAAACTTATTTGAGCTTATTAGTAAAACACATCTAATCCAATTTGCTAAAAAGTAAAGACATCATTTAAAGCACAATTATAAATGAAACTTAATTTATTAACTTTTAAATTACAACTGTTGAAAAAGGAAATTACATTTAAGAAAACAATAAGCTAAAATTAAGCTAAAATAAGCTACTCCTAAGCTACACTACTCCTATTCTAGATTAGATGCCCTATACTGTGTGATTGGTCTTCCTTTTATAGCATGAAGAGAAAGGATCCAGAACCTCTAAGAGCGTCTTCAGTCATTAATCCAAGCCCTTCATTCCATCTCCACTCATCTGAGCCCTTGGATCTTGAACACGTATCATCCACCAATCACAGCTTGTAGGATTGCCAGCGTGTCTTTTTGTTTTGTCAGAAGTGTCAGGAAATTCTTCTAGAAGGGTTCGTGTGTATGAGAGTGGGGAGAATTTACCCTTTATTCGTTACTCTGTATGTGTAAATGGGAGTGAAATGAGGGAGATAAACAGTAACAATTGACCCCCATTGTTTATAAGTTTGACTTGGGTCTAGGGTGTGGGGTTGGGCTTTTGTTGTTTGCGCTTGATATGGATTTTAGGATTAATAGACTTGGATTCGTTATATTTTAGGCTTAGGTTTTTAATAGTATAAATCTTAATGGGCTGACCCGACCTAATAAAATGGGTACGGATTGGCCCATTAAAGATAAATACGCCTTCGGCTTCGATTTCTTACGCTATTTCCATTTCTGTGCTTGGTTTTTGTCCGATTTAGCTTCGTATTTGTCCTTTTATTTAATATCCGTACCTGCAAGACACAAATCATAAAATACACATATACAATGCATTTTTATGTCATTTTCGCTCATTATAGGTCTTTTTAGCTCGTTTTATTAGGTAAAATGTATGTGTATTTAAGCACATACCAAAATCCCCTATACTAAGCTATTGCCGTGTCCTCACGCAATGTCATGAATACACACTTAGAAAACCAAAAATTTCAACCCCCTTAGACTAATTAACTTGAAAAGTAGCTAAG
>BQNB010057068.1:0-21375 GCA_026074375.1 Tanacetum coccineum
CAAGATTACGTGCCTGTCCCTAAGAAGCCAGAGCAGGCACCACCTTCACCAGATTTTATTCCTGAGCCGGTATACCCAGAGTTTATGCCACCTGAGGATAATGTGCTTCCAGATAAGGAGTAGCCACTACATGCTGCTGTCTCACCTACTGCTGATTCACCAGGTTATATTACTGATTCCGATCCTGAGGTGGATCCGGAGGAAGATGATATGGATCCTAAGGAGGATCCATCTGATTACCCCATTAACAGAGATGATGAGGAGGAGGAGGATAAGGAGGAGTCCTCTAGAGATGATGCTAATGATGAGGAGGAGGATAAGGACGAGGATGAGTAGGAGGAGGAGCACCTAGCTCTGGTCGACTCTGTCCCACCACCCACATTTCGTACCACTGCCAGGATGTCTATCCGGGATTAGACACCTATTCCATTCTCGTTTGGGGCGGAGGTCGATAGACATTTTGCCATATCTACTCTACTACCATTACCACTTACATTATACTCATCACCACTACCACAGACACAATCTCCACCACTATCAGTATCATCACCATTACCTATGTCACCTCCACTACTACCTGCTAGTCCTACTCATCCAATGGGCTATAGAGCGGCTATGATCCGGTTGAGAGTCGAGTCACCATCTACTTCCTATCCACTACCACTACCACTACATATTGTACTTCCACATACCAGGGCATCTATGGCCATGGACAACCTGACATTTATGTCATCTCTTTGATCCAATAGCCAGAATCAGCTATGTCTTATAAGAGCAGCCAGAGTAGACAGTTCCAGTCTTACTTGAATGACCCCGAGCACATATTGAGATCAAGTCTGTGAGACAGTAGACGCAATCGCTCTAGTACTAGAAGTCTCCCAGCACATGCAGAAGGCCCTTGTAGAGGATTGACGATGTCTTCGGTACAACAATGGCATGCAAGAAATTGGATGGCCATGATTGAGAGTGGCTATGCTACCTATTCCACCCCACCATACATCTAGCATCTTGATCAGAGAACACCACCATCAAGGACACCACCACTTTTACCTATACCATTACCTACATCATCACTAACTTTTCTTATGCCCTTTACAAACTATAGAGCGGATGTTCCCGAGGTTACATTACCGCCTCGGAAGAGGTTATGCATTGCTCTCGGTCCTAAATATGAGGTCAGGGAGAGCCCATCTACTCATACTACTAGGCACTATAGAGGCCTTTAGAGTGATTATGGTTTTTTGTGGGCACTCTGGGTGCAAGGAGGAGTGAGATTGGACGTAACCCAGTGATAGGGAGATAGGTTACGGGTATTACTCCGATATTTAGAGGTTCCATTAAGATTGTAGAGGATGAAACAGTGTACTGATTGTGCAAAGTTAGTTTATGTCAGAGGTGGATGACCTATTTTGTCCATGATTGTTAGGAAAGGATACAGATGAGAACTTTAGGCGACTTGATTATGCACAGGATGATAGATCATTGATGAGCGGTTAGCTTAACTTGCTACATAGAGATAGACGCGATGATGATCGCACAACTAAACTTATGGAGAGTGAGGCCAGAACTTCTCGTGAGGCTTGGGTACAGTTAATGGATGCTAGTGATACAACACATTCTGAGGTTAGAGCACTACAAACTACGGTCTTAGCACAACAGACTAAGATTAGAGATTTATGGGCAGCAGACCGCAGGAAACAAATATAGCTCACAGAGGTACTGACTCTGCTAAGGACATTGCAGACTCAGATGGCAGCATTACAGAGTCAGCAGACACCTGCTAGGGATCCAGCATATCCTAATGTACCGGAGGAGGCCGATAGTAGTTCTTAGATCTGGTTATGTTGTAGCTATGTTATTTAGCCTACTAAGTATTATGGGGTAACTCCTGGCTAGTAAGGTTCTAGGTTTTATTTTCATTTTATAACCTAATGGTAGTGATCATTTTGTAACTGAATTGGTCATGTATGTTTTCTAGATTATATATGGAAAACATTGGATGGGTTTTTTTAAAGTTATGTAATGTCTGTATCGAAATTATTTTATTATGAATTGAATTGTCGATTTTAGTTACATATTGTAAATGTTCAATATCAGTTGTATATTTTCACTATGTGTGTGATGTAGATCTCCTTATATTATTATGTTATGTCATGTCGTGAGTTATCATTTTATGAAATCTAAGGGTATTATATTGTCTGTTGAGTGAAGAAATTGGCAACAAAAAGAACCTTAAGATCATCACAGCACGGACAACCATCTCCACTACTTCTGTGAACAATGAGATAACTTAGAGATTATTATAAGGAGTGTTGAAGTGTTGGCAGGAGTTGCTGACGTGTTGGCAGAACGTGAGGCCACCAGAAGTGGAAATGGCGAAGACAACCATGATTCAAGAATGGGTGGAAGGAGGCAAGCTCCTCTTGCTTGTGAGTGCACTTACCTAGACTTCATGAAATGTAAACCCCTATATTTTAAGGGTACTGAAGGAGTTGTCGAGTTGACTCAGTGGTTTGAAAGAATGGAAACTGTGTTCCATATAAGCAATTGCACTATGAAAAACCAAATCAAGTTTGCCACTTGTACTCTTCTTGGAAGTGCTCTAACGTGGTGGAACTCCCACGTCAGGACTGTTGGTTATGATGTGGCTTATGCAATGACTTGGACAAACCTGAAAAAGATGATGACCGACAAGTACTGCCCAAGGGGCGAGATTAAGAAGCTCGAGGTTGAGATGTGGAATCTTAAGGTTAAAGGTACCGATGTGGTAAGCTATAACCAATGTTTTCAGATAACCAACGGTTTTCAAGAACTGGCAATTAATTATATGCTAGGATATTCCCTGAAGGAGTCGGATAAAATCGAGAGGTATCTGTCAGATGGTTGCCTGACATGATCACGGGAAGTGTAATGACATCTAAGCGAAAGATCATGCAGGATGCAATTGAATTTGCAACTGAGCTGATAGACAAGAAGATCCACACTTTTGCTGAATGTTAGAGTGAAAACAAAAGGAAACAAGATGATAACCAACAACAACAGAACAAGAGGCAGAACACTAGCATGGCCTACACTGTAGGGTCGAGTGAGAAAAAAAACCTTACGGAGGATCTAAACCTCTGTGCTCTAAATGAAACTATCACCATGATGGTCAGTGTGCTCCCAAATGTCACAAGTGCAATAGAGTTGGCCATCTGTCCTGTGACTATAGGAACACTACAAATGCCAATACTACTAACAACCAAAGGGGCACTGGGGCAGGCCAGAAAGCTACATGCTTTGAGTACGGAGCCCATAGACATTTCAATAGGGAGTGTCTAAAGCTGAAGAACAACAATTGAGGCAACCCAGTTGGGAATGGCAATGCTCCAGCAAAAGTGTATGCGGTAGGCCATGCAGGGACAAACCCACACTCCAACTTCGTTACGGGTACGTTCCTCCTAGACAACCGCTATGCTTCCATCTTATTTGATACTGGTTCTGATAGGAGTTTTGTTTCTATTGCATTTAGCTCCCAAATTGATATCACACCAACTACTTTAGATCATTATTATGATGTCGAACTATCCGACAGGAGAATAATTGAGTTAAACACTATCATTCGGGGTTGTACATTAAACTTATTAAATCATACCTTCAACATCAACTTAATGCCCATATAACTTGGTAGTTTTGACGCTATAATTGGCATGGATTGGTTGGCAAAGTACCAAGTTGTCATTGTTTGTGCCGAGAAAATCGTTCGTATTCCCTAGGGAAATGAAACGTTGATTGTTCATGGTGACAGAAGTGACCGGGGAAACGAGACTCGTTTAAACATCATCTCGTACACTAAAACGCAAAAGTACTTGCTAAAAGGATGTCATGTCTTTTTGGCACATGTTACTACAAAGAAGACTAAACACAGGTCGAAGAAGAAGCGACTTGAGGATGTACCAATCATTCAAGATTTTCCTGACGTATTTCCGAAGGACTTGTCGGGTCTTCCTCTGACTCAACAAGTGGAATTCCAAATCGATTTGATACCTGGTGCTGCACTTGTAACACGGGCACCTTATCGATTGGCCTTATCCGAAATAAAAGAATTGTCAAACCAACTGAAGGAGCTATATGACAAAGGCTTTATAAGGCCTAGTTCCTCACCTTGGGGAGATCCGATCTTGGTTGTCAAGAAGAAGGATAGATCATTTCGAATGTGCATCGACTACCGAGAAGTGAACAAGCTGACAGTAAAGAATCGTTATCCACTCCCAAGGATTGACGATTTATTTGATCAACTACAAGGATCCAGCGTTTATTCTAAGATAGACCTGCGATCAGGTTATCACCAGCTTCGAGTACGTAAAGAAGATATTCCGAAGATGGCATTCAGAACTCGATATGGTCATTACGAGTTCCAAGTTATGCCATTTGGTTTGACGAACACACCAGCGGTATTTATGGATCTCATGAATCGGGTGTGCAAGCCATATTTGGATAAATTTGTGATTGTCTTTATTGTCGATATCCTCATCTATTCAAGGAACATAAAGAACATCTTAAGGGAATCCTGGAATTGCTTAAGAAAGAGGAGTTGTACGCTAAAATCTCTAAATGTGAATTTTTGATTCCCAAGATACAATTTCTTGGCCACGTGATTAATAGTCAAGGCATTCACGTGGATCCCACCAAGATCGAATCCATAAAAGATTGGGCATCTCCTAAAACACCAACGGAGATTCGTTAATTTTTAGGTCTTGCTGGGTATTACCGAAGTTTCATTGAAGGATTTTTAAAGATAGCCAAGTCAATGACCAAGCATACTCAGAAAGGAGTTAAGTTTGATTGGGGTGACAAAGCGGAAGCCGCCATCCAGTTAATAAAGCAGAAATTGTGTAGTGCGCCAATTCTGGCTCTACCTGAAGGAAGCAAGGATTTTGTGGTCTATTGTGATGCTTCGCATAAAGGATTGGGTTATGTATTAATACAAAGGGAGAAAGTAATTTCTTATGCATCACGCCAATTGAAAATTTATGAGAAAACTTATAAGACTCATGATTTGGAACTTAGATCGGTAGTGTTTGCTCTAAAAATTTGGAGACACTATTTGTAAGGAACCAAGTGTACGATGTTCACAGATCACAAGAGTTTACAACACATTCTTGATCAAAAGGAGCTGAACATGAGGCAACGTCGTTGGTTAGAGTTGCTCAGCGATTACGATTGTGAAATACGTTACCATCCGGGGAAAGCAAACATAGTGGCCGATGCCTTAAGTCGTAAAGAACGGAATAAGCAATTACGGGTTCGAGCCATAGTCATGACTATTGGTTTGAATCTCCCTAAACAAATTCTGGAAGCTCAAATAGAGGCACAAAAACCAGAAAATCTCAAAAACAAAGATGTAGGAGGTATGATCAGGAAGGATATACCAAAGGAGAAGTTGAAACCCTGCGCAGATGGAACTCTATGCTTAAATGGTAGGAGTTGGTTACCATGTTATAGTGATTTGAGGACTGTGATCATGCACGAGTCCCATAAGTCCAAATACTCTATCCATCCGGGGTCTAACAAGATGTATCAGGACATGAAGAAGCTATATTTGTGGCCCAATATGAAGGCCGACATCGCCACCTATGTTAGAAAATGTTTGTCATGTGTTAAGGTCAAGGCTGAACACCAAAGGCCATTGGTTTTGTTGGTGCAACCCGAGATACCTCAATGGAAATGAGATAATATCACTATGGATTTTATCATGAAGCTTCCTAAGTCGTCACAAGGTTATGACACCATTTGGGTAATTGTTGACCGACTTACTAAATCCGCAATCTTCGTACCAATGAGGGAAACTGATCCTATGGAAAGATGGCAAGAATGTACTTGAAAGAGGTAGTCACAAGGTATGGAATATCTATCTCAGTCATTTGTGATTGCGACCCTAGGTTTGCATAAAATTTCTGGAGGTAACTTCAGAATGCCTTTGGTATGAATTTGGATATGAGTACTGCATACCATCTGCAAACTGACGGACAAAGGGAGAGGACTATTCAAACTCTCGAGGATATGCTACGTGCTTGTGTGATCGACTTTGAAAAGGATTGGGCTAACCATTTGCCATTAGTTGAGTTTTCATATAACAATAGTTATCACACTAGCATCAAGACTGCACCATTTGAAGTACTTTATGATCGAAAGCGTCGTTCACATATTTGGTGGGCTGAGGTTGGAGAAGTTCAACTCACTGATCCAGACACAGTTCAAGAGACAACCGAGAAAATCATTCATATCAAGCAAAGAATTCAAGCTGCTCATGATCGACAAAAGAGTTACGCTGATTTAAAGCGTAATCTGATGGAATTTCAAGTTGGAGATAGAGTTATGCTTAAGGTTTCGCCTTGGAAAGGAGTAGTACACTTTGACAAACGGGGGAAGCTAAACCCCAGATATGTTGGACCTTTCAAGGTATTGGCTAAGTTTCGGTCCGTAGCTTACAAGCTTGAGCTTCCTCAAGAGCAGAGCAGGGTTCACAATACGTTTCATGTATCCAACTTGAAGAAGTGTTATGCCGATGAACCATTAGTCGTTCCGTTGGATGGACTCCATATTGATGACAAGCTTTATTTCATCGAGGAACCAATAGAAATCATGGATCGTGAAGTTAAACGGTTAAAGCAAAGCCGTATCCCAATTATTAAGGTTCGATGGAACTTTAGGAGAGGTCCTGAGTTCACATGGGAACGTGAAGATCAATTTCGGAAGAAATATCCATACCTCTTCACAAACGCCGCACCGTCGTCAAGTGACGCGTCTTAAGCCTTGAGGATAAGGCTCATTTAATGAGGGAAGACTATAACACCCTGTGTTTTTGGGTCATTTTACGACGCTATTTATTTCACTATTTATTTTTAGTCTCATACGCGTTTGCTTTTAATTTTAAATCATTAAGTTAAATCGCGTAAGCTAAAAATTGCCATTCAACGTAAACGAGCATCAAACAATTAAATGTTTACGTCAAGCAAGTGTCAGATAATTATTTGGAGGATAATTATTAACTTTGCACATTTTATTTTTATTGGTTACGTAAAGTGTTTACGTTTCGCGATAAAATACATTTAGGCATTCACGGAACCACCAAAACTTTTCTACGCTTTAACAAATACCCATTTTTTTACCCAATACTCAAAGTTTTTATAAAACTTCACCCATGTTACAATATAGGCCTAATTCTACATAAAATAATTAAACCAAGACATATAATTTACAAAAAACTCATACATATCTCTTTTTTGCTCTCTCTCCCTAGCCACAGCTAAACCACAACACCCTAAATAATCCATACGAATTTTATTTACCAAGTATACAAGTGATCTAACATCATATCTAAGGTATTACAAGAAAGTTTAAAGGTTTAGATTAACATTTACAAGGGTTAATTAAGAAAGGTTAAGATTAGGGTTTTCATGGAAAGTTAGGGGTTTCTAAGTCTTGGAAGCTTGGGTTTTGATACTAAGTTAGGTTTTAGATCTTGTTAATCTTCATCAGACTTCATCCTAAGGTGATCTAAAAACTCTACACTCTTTACATTTGTGATTTTATGTGTATATGATGTTTATATAGTGAATCACCATCTAGGAAACATATTAACATGTAAAATGGATTTTTACACTTGATCATGGTTTAATATACTTTGTCATATGTTATATGGATGTTAAGATCATGTTGTAATGGAAGTATAAGTATTATACAAGTGTTGGTTAATTTATAAAAGTATATATAAATTAATGGTTTAAAGGTTTACTTATTAATGTTTATAAGTAAAAGAAATATGAGGACTTGTACTCTTGGACAAATGATGGACTAAGAACCTAAAGTATATAAGGTTTGTGGTATAAGACATTGTAGTGGACTTGTAACAAATTTACTAAGCTAAAAACTTATAAAAACAAATTTTATAAACCTTTTAAGCAAATGATCCAAACTTGCTGTTTGAAAATCGAATATAAAGTATATATTTTATACTTTTATAGAATACTACATGTCATGACGATCATAGGCATACAGAGAACTCAAAAATCCGAGCTATAACGAAGAAGATACGCCATTCGTAAGTTTACGATAATAAAAGCTTTTATAAAAACTTATTATATTCCACTTATGATAAAAATATAATTCTTTTTCATAGAAAGTACATATTTTTAGAATTCCAAAACATTAAGAATCATAATTATTTGACCAATAACGAAGGAGTTATGGATTTTTCATGTTTACGATAATAAATACTTTTATAAAAAAAAATTACTATTCACATCGGAAACGTTTTGGAAAATAGGTTAGTTAGATAGAACTTTTAATTACGAAAACGTGCTCGAAAGAATCACTAAAATCGGAGTTAAAACGAATAAGATACGACATTTACGAGATTACGATAATTAGAGTTAAAACAATAAGATAGGTTAAAAAAAAAATGTTGTGTGTTAATTTAATATAACATTTAGTGATTACATAATTAAATGTCATAAAAGTGCATGAACAGTAAAAATAACTTATCTCAAGGATCTTAAAAATACTAAAATTAAGATTTTTGTTATACCTTCTTAAATACGAAGGCGTGACGTACAAAACACCTTAAAACGAGAAAGTTATGCTATTTTTACTAAAATGATATTTATAAACGATTTTTACTTATGTTATATTATTACACTAATACAATTAGATGTGATGTATCAATATATAATTATATACGTGTATTAGTTATTCAAAGTAAATTAGTACTCATACACATATAATTAATTTTAGGTTGCATAACGTTTCGTGACCATTTTCATTCTCTATATACTTTATTAATTCCATTCACTCGTAGTATTCTAGCCCCGACAGTTTTACATTTATAATGATTACCAGATTTTGGGGTGAGAACATGCATGATATTTACGAATTGGAACACAAGCGACATTTTACATTATGAGTATGTATTTGCCTAATAGCGATAAGCCCTGCTGAGCCCACAATCAGAACTGTCAATTACTATGTGAAGCGGATATGTTATGAATAGATCTATTGAGGATTGACATCCCTGGCAAGTGATACTTATCACTTGACAAACAACGAAACCATGTCATTAAGTTGGATGATGCGGTTAGAACATCATCACGGCATTGGTTCCAATTATATTGCAATTCATTTATGTCACTTCAGTGGTTATGACTTAGGGAAATGTAAATACTTTTTGTGGAGTTTCATAAGTTCATTATCATACACTTGTGAAATCTTGTGTCCTGACATATAACGATTTTACAAACCTATGATCACCAACATTATTTGTTGCGTTGTAGAAGCGCATGATTTCTCAAGAGATCAATGAGTACAAAGGACAAGGATTACATTAGTGTCGTTAGTTTGGAAATCTATGCATTTCAAGATTTGTTGCATCCATTTTGGAAATATGTTGTTATGGACCTAGAATCATTGTATTTGAACAATGAACAGGTTAGGCTTCGGGCTTTTGCAACTAACAATTCATATATCTAATGTATCGGTTTTAAATGACTTTTAAATGGCCGTTCTTGTATATATCTTGTGCCATTGATCTATGAAGTAACACTCTAAACCCATATTCCGCTGCGACCCAATTTGGGGGTGTGACAATAATCAGTTGGAATTGTATTTTATCTGATTATATGCCTTGTGTATTTGTAATTATCTATTTATTATAAGATTTGTAAAAAAATACATAAAATTTTCAGAAAAGACCGACGTACTTGTCCTAAAGAACGCCTACCTAAAAAAAAGACACTTTTTATTATTTATCCTTAATTGCAATAGTATAATTAAGAAAAAATATGTCTATATATAGTAAATAATACTAGTCTTGCAAAACCCCCCCAGAATGGCGGTAGACTGGTGAATTTTTAATTTAGGTTTTTTTTTGTTTTTAAATAGTTGTTTGTAACTTTTTTTAAAAGCCTAATATGATTACTTATTTTTTTTTTATTTGTTGTTTAATGCATGATTAGTTTCCATAAAATACGTTTCTTGTTAATAGTTTTTTTTTTTTGGTCTTTAATTTGTGTTTGTATGTTTAATATTTAAAGGATAGGCAAGGGTGACTTATGACTCGAGTTTTTTTTTCTTGTTTTATTATGTGCTGAGTATATTTTTATACTGAAAATGGATCAGAGTTAACTACTTTTGACATAAATTTTAATTTTAAATTGTATATTATACAAAGATTGTTTTAATCTCAAGCTCATCAACCGCAAAAGGGTATTCATCTATAAGGAGGCGTACAACATGTGGTGATGTTGCATCCTCCACAGCTGGTGAAGAAAATACTATTTCAGTAAAAAATAACGCCGATAATTATTCACTTTAAGTTCGAACTACAGGCTTTGAAGGACACTTGATCTTAGTCTCCACCAAAGCAATTTGCCCCTCTTAATATGAAGTTGATGGTGCGTTTGTTATACCGATGTGTTTAGAATAGGATTTGAATTTGATAATGGATTGAAAGAAAAATATAAAAAAGAAAATGAATGATTGTAATAAATATGTTTGGTTTATATAATTTGAATTTAAACTGAAAGTGGTCGTTAGTTTGGATGTCATATGCATTAAAGATTTGGTTGCATTACATTTTGGGGAAATATTTGTTATGGACTAGAATCTTTGTATTTTGAACAAATGAACAAGTGAAGCTTCGGGCTTTTGTAACAAACAATTTCATAAATCCAATGTATCGGTTTTAAACGACTTTTAAATGATCGTTCTCATATATATCTTGTGTCATTGATCTATGAAGTAACGCTCCCATGACCCATATTCCGCTGCGACCCAATTTGGGGGTGTGACAATAATCAGTTGGAATTGTATTTTATCTGATTATATGCCTTGTGTATTTGTAATTATCTAGTTTATTATAATATTTGTAAAAAAAAACATGAAATTTTCAGAAAAGCCGGCGTACTTTTCCTAAAGTACGCCGTACCTATAAAAAAATCTTTTATTTATTTATCCTTATTTGCAATATATAATTAAGTTAAAATATGTCTATATATATATATACTAGTTGCAAAACCCGCCCGATGGGCGGGTATGACTTGTGATTTTTGTTTACGTTTTTTTTTGTTTTTAAATAGTTGTTTGTAACTTTTTTTAAAAGCCTAATATGATTACTTATTTTTTTTATTTGTTGTTTAATGCATGATTAGTTTCCATAAAATACGTTTCTTGTTAATAGTTTTTTTTTGGTAGATTTGTGTTTGTATGTTTATTTTTTAAGGATAGTCAATGGGTGAGTATGACTCGTGTTTTTTTTTCTTTTTTTATTATGTGTCTGAGTATTTGTTTTATACTGAAAATTGATCAGTGTACTAGCTTTTTGACATAAATTTTAATTTTAAATTGTATATTATACAAAGATTGTTTTAATCTCAAGCTCATCAACCGCAAAAGGGTATTCATCTATAAGGAGGCGTACAACATGTGGTGATGTTGCATCCTCCACAGCTGGTGAAGAAAATACTATTTCAGTAAAAAATAACGCCGATAATTATTCACTTTAAGTTCGAACTACAGGCTTTGAAGGACACTTGATCTTAGTCTCCACCAAAGCAATTTGCCCATGTTAATATGAAGTTAATGGTGCGTTTGTTTTACTGTTGGGTTTAAAATAGGATTTGAATTTGATAATGGATTGAAAGAAAAATATAAAAAAGAAAATGAATGATTGTAATAAATATGTTTGGTTTATATAATTTGAATTTAAACTGAAACTAAAATATGTTACTATTTTAATATTAAATTAAAAAAAATTACAACTGGTCCTACTTGTTAACAATAGATAGATTAAAATACTTGAATTTAATAACACAAATGTAATAGTTACTCACAAAATTCAAATGATCAAATGGTTTTTGTCAGTAAAGAGACATGTCTTAGGTGGTCTCTATACCCCAAGTATAAAGGTGTGATAGTATTTTTTTTATTATTATTAACATACCAAACATTTGATATGTTGAGATCAACATAGACCCAAAATTTAGCATAGACCCAATGAACCAATTATAGCCACTCATTTTTCATCAAAAATAATAAAACCCACTTTTCACCTCTTTTTAAAAAATTAAATATCTTGCAAACGGTAAATTGTCAAACGACAAAAAATTCACATCACGACGAGTATTTTTTTTATCTTTCAGCAGACATCCACTTCGATATACTTTCGAATAACTTTTTTTCCAGTGAGTCACGTCTGAAAAAATCACATGTGATTGTGATACAAATCACATATGATTTTTCCCAGACGTAACTAAAAAAAATTCGAAAAAATTTTCGTCAAAAGTATATAGAAGTGCCTCTCTATAGAAAGATGATTTAATTCTCGTCGTGATGGTATATTTTGTTTTGCGTAATGATTAACGGTTTGTGAGATATTTAATTTTTAAATAAGAGGTCGAAAGTGGGTTTTTATCATTTTAATCGAAAAATGAGTGGCTGAGATTGATTCATTGAGTCTGAACTTTTTCCATCATTATATTCCCTTGGGGTATAGAAACCCCCAACCAAACCGGCCCTAAGTTTCTAATAATCTAACACATATAATGTATAGAATATTACTATTACGCTAAAATGCACAAACAGATAGCATTAGTATCCTGTAATATAAAAAGTTCATTAAGATGTCCTATCTTTTCCTCCTAAAAAATTAGTATCGAAGCTATTGAGGAAACCTTGGATAAGGTATACCCTTTATTGCCTTCATATTGTCTTGTTTATAGTCATTACATACTTTAAATGCATTTTGGTGTTATGGTTTTACATTCTAAAGGTGGTTAAGCTTCTTGCCTACATCAGCGACAAAATATCTTTTTGCAGAGTTTTATAGGTATATGTTAGCATGTATATTATAAATTTTAATCTTTAGCTGTTGTTCCAAGACTCTAATTTGAGTAACTAAATTTCTGTATTTTCCGGTTGCGGGAAAAAGCTTTCTCGGCATTTACTTTTTGATAAGAGTGCAGCTTGATGATAGTTAGTATATTGTTGTTCAGCAGAATAGATGTTCTAAGATTCAGAAGCTAAGGTTTTATTTTGCAACGAAGAGAACACTCAGTGGCAAATAGGACTGAGTTGGATGACAAGTTTACCCTACAAATGTTTACGCAAAGGGTGCACCTTTTAATTGATTACTGTTCAAAGATCTCATTATGTATAATGTTGTCACTAATGTCTTTACACTTGATCCAAAGATACTGTGTATGTATAATGTCGGCATAGTGTTAGGGGTCGTCATGCTAGCCGACTTGGTGTGTTGTCTTTACATCTATCATAGGACTGTTGTCTTTTGTTGTTGCCTTTAGGGGAATTGTTGGTTGCAAATATCATACTTGTAACATTATGTAATAAGTAATCCTTCACGTTCCCGTATTTTCTTGCACTATTGTTTTGTCTTTCTTCGTGTTGTAGTTCTTTTTATGCAGCTATAATTAATTTTAAAAAATATGTGTTGCAGAGTACACTAAAATGATATTTGCGTAATAAAACGTGTTGCTTTTTCTTTGAATATCGTAAGCATGCTGTCCAAATCAACAACCTTTGAAGCAGTGTATTTAGATCAACAATGGTGTGGATTTATTGTTGAATGTTTAAAAGGTTTTCTTGATGTCGGATACTTGGTAATGTAATATAGGCACATACTTGCTTTATATGTTCAAACTCGTGGGGATTTCATTGTTGTTGGTGATCTGATGAAATCCATATCTCTGTTGATAATATATAACATACCCAACCCAATTGACTCGTTTGTGATTAAATTTATCAAAATAGGCGACAATTGATATCTTAACATAATATCATAATAAATGTGTTAAGTGACCACAAAGATCTAATACTTATTTCGTTAACATGTTTTCTTTGTGTTTCCTATAGCATGAGGAAGGTGCTATCGAGGAGAGGGCTCGTGATTACAATGCCAATTGGATGTCAGCTGTTGAGATACTCGATGACGATATATACCTTGGAGCTGAGAACAACTTCAAACTTTTCACAGTTCGCAAGAACAGTGAAGGTGCCACTGATGAAGAACGTGGTGGTCTAGAAGTAGTTGGTGAATACCATCTTGGAGAATTCGTGAACCGTTTCCACCATGGTTCTCTCGTGATGCGGTTACCTGATTCTGATGTTGGACAAATCCCAACCATAATATTCGGAACCGTTAACGGTGTTATTGGTGTCATTGCTTCACTTGCCCAAGACCAATACCTTTTCATGGAAAAACTTCAAAAAAATTTGAGAAAGGTTATAAAAGGTGTTGGAGGGTTGAATCATGAGCAATGGAGATCGTTTTATAGTGAGAAGAAAACAATTGACTCAAGAAATTTCTTGGATGGTGATTTAATTGAGACGTTTCTTGATCTTGGAAGGAGCATAATGGAAGAAATCTCAAAAACGATGAATGTTTCATTCGAGGAACTTATGAAGAGAGTAGAAGAGTTAACAAGGTTGCATACTACTACTACTATCATTGCTAGTAATATGAAAATATTGGATCAAGATTACAATGAAACTACGTTTCTATGTGAATGTAAATCAAAATTTCTATATGTTATTCAGTCCCGATATTTCCTCTTTTCTCTCTTACCGTCTCCATATTCTTTATCTGCAGAATGGCAAGATCTGCTTGATGACTCATGAGTTCTATGATTTCGATGCTTCGAGTGTTTTCTGTGTTCCCTTGCCATGTTTGCCATCGTGGAACTGAGCATTCTTTGAAAACTTGAAAGATTCCAGAAACCTTGTTGCTGACTCGAACTCTTGCTTCTGCCTTTGCTTGTCCCACTTGTGTTCAGATGCCAGTATCGAGAAAAGCAAGACGGGATCTCCTAGCAATGAAATCTACTACATATTCACAGTATTCGTTCCGAGCACAGTAGGCAACTTCGGCTTCAAGGTATGGGTATCCATGGGCAAGCCGCTTACCCAGATTTTCTTTTCCTCTCGGGGCTTCAGTCTTCCCGGGTGATTATCAAGATTTGAATAAGTAGTTATAATAGTCTCACAATCCCAACCTTCAGATTCATCACTGCTTTCCTCTAAAGACACATCTTCTTTGTCATTTTCAATTTTGTTTTCAAACTGTTCAGCATATTGTATGCACCGAGGTCTCAGATCAGCAGTAGTTTCAGTGAAATTGGCTCTTTTTCTATATTCTTGTCATCCGTTTTATTGTTTTAATTGCATCTTCAAACGATGTGTTATTGAGCTTCACTGCAAGCGAGTCAAGATACTCGTAATCTTCTGATGTAGCTTTTTCATACTCATCTTCACTATTTGTACCATATTCCTGAAGTTCAAGCTGCAAAAACCAAAAAATAAGTGTCAATGAAACCTGCCTTTTCAAATACGTTTTTTGTATTACTCCGTACAACACAAGTTACATAAGCCATGAATGCTTTTCTGCAATAGTATGGAACATAATTTTACTGAGACTTAATTTATACACCACAATTTTAACTGTATTTTCATATGCATCAAACATCATATACTAACGTTTCTTTATTAAGAAGTTAAACTTTTGATATGAAAACTCACATTAACCGAAGTTAAACTTTTGATCTGATCAAAATTGATTTTGGGCGGTCTACTATTCAAGTGGGCGTATCTATAAAACAATGAAAGAAGCCAAAAACCATGGTCATAAGAAAATATATTTTCTTTTATATACATAAATTGAGAACTGGAATTGCACAATTAGTTTAATACTTGAACAAATGAGCAACTTCTAACTTCAAAAATGCTAAGAAATTTCTATTAGTAGTTCATAGATATTAAACGGCAAACAAAATGAGCAGCTACAAAATGTACAAACATACGGCAGTTAACATACACAAAGCTATATTAGAAAACTATAAACAATAAATATTGTGATGTACTTATATGAAGAGTGATCAGACTGACCGATATGTCCACTGAAAAAGCCTCCATGTTCAGACATTCCGACACCATTTACTGGCTTGTGCATGTCAGTATGGGATACCGAATTCAAATCTGTTGAACGTTTACATTGTTTTTTAGACGTAACCTTCTAAGCGGGTCATTTTTAGTAAAGTCAGAACGTGTTGGGTTGGCCTACACACAATTTTATTCTCCTTTGATTATTATTAATGTGTTCATAATGATTCCAAATACGCAATCACTAAAATTATATAGATAAACTGACCTAAGGTGGTTGTATGCATTTACAAAAGGGTTTGAGCGAATTTCAACTTCTTTTGCCCATTTATGCTATTCTCCTGTTAGCTATTTTTTTATCTGTCATGTTTCGAGAGAAAACACAACTTAAAGCAATCCAATCATAATATATTGGTTGAAATTGCCATCTATTACTTTTTTGGACAAGCAAATAAGACGCAATGCTGAATTACTGTTGAATCAAAGTGTGTTTGGTTTTCTATATATCATAACTATTCTATATATCGTGCTTATAGCTAACCCTAACCCATTTATTCTCGTTTCGGCCTCGGGTGGTATAAATGTTATCAGTATATATTTTTTATGAGACAAGACATACTTCCAAGATACTTAAATCCTTTTAGCACAAACTGCTCTAAAGTCAAAATATTGGTTTAAAATTAATAAACCCCCATTCGCATCATTCCTTCGACTATCCACTTTCATCTTTCTCATCATTACCCACATTCTCATTTGAATAAACTTCTATCTTATTTGTAGCCTCAGGATCCTCTTAGAAATGAATCATCCACTCACTACTACCTTTCCATCCTGATAGTGGAGCTAAACAGTCACTAAGAATCTCGACACAATTATCCAAGAATGTATCTAAGAGGTCTTTCTGGTCAACTCTCTTCATTCTCTCCCTATTACCAAATAAAACTATATCTCCTAACCCATAAGCAACGCATACCAAGGAGTCCCTCACTAACTCATAAGGCGTTTGGTAACTCCTAAAACTGTGATATTTGTAGGGGCACAAGTCAGGGTTCTGCATTTCATCCTCAACAACATAAACAATAGCGAACCAACAGTTTTAGTCTTTCCTGTCCCTGGAGTGCCCCATATTAATTTTATCGTGTTTCGGTGACAACAAACAAGCACGTATGTAACAAAAGACATACACCAATATTTTTGTCCAAACATTGTAAAGAAGAGTTACAAAGGAATATGTTGAGCACATGTAAACAGCATTCAT
The DNA here is from genome assembly GCA_026074375.1 of Tanacetum coccineum. Lineage (NCBI taxonomy): Eukaryota > Viridiplantae > Streptophyta > Magnoliopsida > Asterales > Asteraceae > Tanacetum > Tanacetum coccineum. The sequence goes on from BQNB010057068.1 coordinate 17,186, forward strand.
ACCTCTAGAAATAGATGACGCTAGACTTTGAGCTGGCGCGCTTTGATCAAGAACATAGGGAAGTTCTAAAAACAGTAACAAAGCTTTCGTTTGAGGATTACGATTATGTCCTGGGGAAAAAAAGATAAATTTTTTATTACTATATTAATTCAAGAAATCCAACAAATATCAAAGAGGGTCTTTTTAGTTTCGATATACCAGAAAATGAACCGTTAGCAACAGTCTGAGTAGCATTGTGGCATGGGACTGTGCGTACAAATTCAAAAGGTTTAGTCCCTCTCGATTGCAGCTTACTCCTCACCCACTCTTAACATTCTTCAATGTCAAGCTGTGTAGCCGGGAATTCTTCATCATCAAAAACAGTTGCAAAAATAGATATGATCCTATCTGTAAAGGTCTCAACAGATGACATTTCGGCGACCTTCAGATTAAGGTCGTTAATTTCTCTATGTTAAATCAAATTGGAAAAACGTTTTTGAACCTACTATACACCTCAGTCAGACGAATCAAAAGAAAATACCATATTATGTTACTTTTTTTAACCTGTTCACATGACGTCATCAAGTCCTATTTTATTAGTTCACATATCATTTCTCAAATGATAGATCAATAGCCACCAAACCTTTACACTCTCGCATATCTGATTATGACAACTTCAAACATTATAAATCCTTTCAAACAATATTTTTTACTACCTGAACACCCCCTAACATGCAAAAATAATAGTAGCTACAGAAAAGAAACTAAGTGATGCACGTTTTATTTCTATATAAACCATCTGATGTCTATGTGTACCGTACCCTTAAAGGCGCAACCTAGTGGGGCGTTTTTAATATGATGTGAATATGGTAAACAGTCTAATTGAACCATAACAGAAACTAACAACTACAGTAATCCGGTTATAGAAAAAGCACAAGAATTACAGTAATCCGTTTTTAACATTACAGATCCGCTCTCATTTGAAAAAAAAAGCACAACAATTATCAAAAAGTACTATGATAATCATTTTTTCACCCAGGCTTAAAATTCTTTTCAGGGCATCCATGAAAGTAAAATTACCTTGGCAACGATGTGTAATGCCTTTGAAGCGGAGATTTTTTTCCTTCCTTGCCTTCCTACTCCTCAAGATCTGCAAATATTTCCTTGACACGGTCATTACCACTGAATTAGGATAACACAAAGGGAATTTTAGCTAAAATATTAGTCGAAAAAAATTCCACCAACTTTACAATTTTATTAAGAAACATTAAATCCTGACCTTGGATACATGAAGCTTACGTGTTCTTCACTATGAAGGTACTCTTGCAACATTTGTGGGTGATACTCTAAGATCTGCGTAGCTCAAAAGACGATAAAACAGTTAAGAATGATAAAAAAGATTGCTACGTTAAGAAAGTACTATAGGTGATAAAATATGAGCATACCTTTCTATAAATCAGCTCTCTTACATCAATCTTAGTCAATCTTCGCCTTTCAAACTCAAACTCAAGTTTTGAAATCGGCTGTTTGGGTGGTTCAGTTTCCAAATTCGCTAAACCATAAGAGTAGGATCTGCAAAGGCCTGCAAATAAAAAAAGAAAGCACAATATCAATAAACTGTTATACGAAGTAGCTACTAGAAGAAGCTGTTAACAATTTTATTAAATGAGAAGCATAAAGTTTTACTAAAGCTTATCTCTTCCGCTGATATCCGGTCCACAAGATCAAATGTGATCAATCTAGATCTCCTTGAATTCCACTCATATGCCCCATTTAGTGAACATTTAAGTTATGCTAAACATGTTAATGAACTTAAAACTGGAAATAGAAGTAGCTATATACATAAGCTTAAATTATCGAATATTGGAAGATGTAAGAAGCTTGAATATTGGAAGATGTAAGAAGCTTATACCAGGTTGGGAAAGCACCTTTTGCGGTCATTTAGGCAAGAAACAAAATAAGGCATTTTCAGGGTGGAATTTAATTTAGTGATATACCAAGAAAAACCGCTTACACCAGTACGTGTACCTTAATACTCCATAAACAATATATCGCGTGACTCCCCATTATCTGCATGATTTATAAAAATGCAATAAAAATCAAAACTTTTACACCTGAAAAATAAGATCAAAAGATGTTGTAACCTTTATATTCATTTTCCGCCATTGGTTCTTCTTCTTCATCCGCAGCAATTGTTATAGACATTTGTCATTTGTTGTTCGATGTTCAGCTCTTGAAACATTAAACTATGTTAAACTTTGAATAATCTTGGAAAATATAGATATTTTGAGATCACATTTGATTAATAGTGAAAAGTCCGTTACCAGCCAAAAATTTGGATATGGAGGTCAATCTTGCTGACACGATTTTTCATTCAGATCATTAGTCATTCCCCACACTCCATCTACACCGTTCTCAAATTTGAGCCTTATGCAAGCTACATAACTTGAAACACATAATTTGTAGCGTTATCAAAAGAAAATACTGTTGTAAATATTATGGGCTTATGTATATTCATCATTATCCTATTAGGTCATTAACATACTAGGGTTTCACATGTACTTATCTACCCTATAAGTACCACACAATTGTAATCTCCTGTGATTATCAATAATAAGAATTTCTCTTCCTCTCTCATTCTTGTATTCTTATTCTTTTCTTCATCTCTTGTTCTTTACATTCACAACACGTTATCAGCACGAAGTTTCTTTATAATTAATTAAAGAAATCACAAACAAACACTTTTTATTCAAAACTTCTTGGATACAAACGTGAATATGAGATGGAGAGTTTGATCAGAAAATAAAAGAAGGTTTGACCAAAGTATTCTTAATGTTGGTCAAGGTAAGATTTTGTAATTATATAACCATGATGTGAATCCTGTTTGTCGTATTTGTTTATTGCTAGTATACTTTTAAGAGATGTGATTCTACTTGTATATGGATATCGTTGTTTATTTAAATGAAGATACGAGACATAATAATCTACTTCAATTCATGAATAGATTGATTGTGTCACAGTATTATAAGAAGAATCAAATAACACAGTCTGGTGTTAGGTATTCATCGAAACTCAAGTTTTATAATTGTTGCTTGTATATTTTTTTATTAAGAAATATAGAGTATTTCTTTGTTTTATACTGTTAAGAAAAAAGATTTTAATAAAGTGATTGTAATTTTTTTTTAATGCTTTAGTGATCATAATTTTTGTTAGTTAAGAGAATATATATGTCTATATTTGTTTGACAACACAATCTTAGAATAAACGTCAGTGCTACGTGTTTTTTCTTTCATTTAGCAACATAAATATTAATAACCAATGTTGATCTGATTGGCTTATGTTCGAACATAACAATTGGGCATAAAAGGGCCAAAGAACAATATTCATCTGTCATCAACTCATCATCGTGAGGATCTTACAATTTTATTTTTGAACTTCAAGTTTATTTTTTACATTGATTCTTAACAAAGAATCAAAATAACATAACCTTCGTGTTATGATTGTAATGTTCTGTTTTAAAAAAAAATGATAAGAACCTCAAGTTCTATCATATTTCCCTCAAAAAAAAATCGGACAACATAACCTCAGATTATGTTAAAGAAAGAAACAGAACAATTAGAACCTCAAGTTCTAATATGATTCGATCAATAAAATCAATAACATAACCTCGTGTTATGCTAAAAAAAATGTATATAAAAAAACTTCAAATTCTATTATGATTTCTTTAATAGAATTAAACAACATAATTTATGTTGTTCTAATAAAACCTCAAGTTCTATTGTTATAACTTTCAATATTTACTCATGTTTTAGTTGAACTTTATGTTTTTTTTATTATTGGAGAAAAGTTCATTTGCATACCAGTTTCTCCTCACATACCAAGGGACAAATCTACACCATCCATTTGAGTTTGATCTAATGGTGAGGATTAATCTAAGATTTAAACTTAATAAACCTAATTTTCTAACACTATATAAAGTTTTTTTTTCATTTCTCCCATTTGGCTCTTTCTTTTTACACACAGTAGTGTGTTTTCCTCCCGACTCTTTTCTCCCTTCTTCCAAATTAGTTATCCACTATTCTGATCATTTTTCCGATCATCTATCAATTGTTCATTCGGATAAAATAATAAAATTGAAAATGAGATTAAACTTAAGAATTTCTACTGATTTTGATTCCATTCTTGTTGCATTGTGATGTATATGAGGCTTG
>BQNB010057068.1:23124-38379 GCA_026074375.1 Tanacetum coccineum
CCTGGCCTCAGCCTTCATGAGCCTAGCAGTACGAGCATGTGCACTCCTATCCCTATACATCATGTTGAGCCGACCAGCCATCAGCTGTCGCTCAGACTGCTCATCATCCAATCTCGTATAAATCTCATATGTGTCTTGGCTAACCCTAGTGGTAAACTCTGTCATCCGTCGACCCATCTCTGTGTCATCAGTCGTTGATGCCCTTGACATGTCTACCAGCATCTCATCCCAAGTGTCGATGATCCCATAACCGACTTCTCTCTAGATCCCGCATGATCTCCCTGTCCATGGTAGCAACAAAACCATAGTCTACCCTAAGACCTCTAGTCATTCTAGCAGCAGCAGCATACGAGCTCTCTCCAACCACATACCTAGGACCAAGAGCGATGCCTAACCTCTTTTGAGGCGGTAAGGTAACCTCGGGTTTGTCTGCTCTACGGTCAGTAGAGAGTAGATGCAAAGGTGGTGTCCCTGATGATGGTGCATCTGGTCTGGTGTGGGAGAGTATGATGGGTGGTGGTAATGGTAGTGAATGGGAAGTAGATGCAGCCTCAGCTCTTAGTCGGATCATCGCAACTTAATAGCCCAACGGACGAATAGGACTAGCAGGTGGTGATGGAGATAACACAGGTACTAGTGATGATACTAGTAGTGGTGGTGAGGAAATCTGAGGTAGAGGTGGTGATACTGGTAGCGGTGATAGTATCGGGGGTAGTGGTGGAGAAGGTATCTGGGGAAGTGGTGATGACCATGGGGAAAGTGGTGATGATGGTAGAGTAGATATAGCAAGAAGTCTGGCAACCTCTGTATCAGACCAAACTGGTGTAGGTACTGGAGCTGGAATAGTTATCCTAGCTGTAACGTGATATGCATGATGTGGGGGTGGTGTAGCCACAGACTCGTCAGTCTCGAACGGCTCTGTCTCCTCCACAGATGGGGCTTGATCGACAGCTGGTAAAGCAACAGCTGTAGAGTCGGCAGGAGATGGGTGCTCCTCCTAATCCTTGTCATCAGTCTCAATATGTCAACATCATCATCCTCATCCTCCTCCGATGGCTCATCCTCATCGTCTCCGTCATCTCCTCCATCAGCAGAATAGTCAACAGGATCCTCCTCGGGGTCCTCATCGTCATCCTCCTCCAGGTCCGCCTCAGGATCGGACTCTGGGACATAGTCAGGTGACTGAGCAGTGGGTGAGGCATCCTCAGCATATGGCTGATCCTTAGCAACAATCTCATCATCAGCATGCTCTGGGCCTAGAACATAATCTGGCGAAGGTGGTGCCTGCTCTGGCTCCTTAGGGCCAGGCACGTAATCTAGAGAGGGTGGGGCCTGAAGAGCGGCCTCCACGTATGGGTCCTCTGGCATCCAAGGCAGCTCAAGGTACTCGTGATCATCGGCTCTCGGTGATCCTATGTCTGATAAACCCTCAAATGGGCTGGAAACCTCCGTGTATGTAACCCCCGATTCATCCGAATCTGACATGACTGAATCTGAAAATTCAAAATAGCTTATATTAGTATTTAATATAAGACTCTTATACTAATATACATTTATATCATAACATGTATATCATAACATGTATATCAATTATGAATGCATCTAGTCCAACCAACTAATGCAACAAGTAGTGTATGCATGAATGTATGCACATGTGTATGTCCTGTGTAAAACCCCTTTGTATGAATTCGATGTTTGAAAATGGTTATAGTCCAGCAAAAACATTTGACCTGGTTCTCTATAACCTTGGCTCTTGATACCAATCTGTAACACCCTCAAATTGGGTCACAGCAGAATAAGGGTCCAGGGCGTGTTACTTCGAAGATCAAAAACACAAGATATATATAGAACGTCCAAAAAGTCATTTTAAAACTGATACATTGGATTTAACAAATGTTTGATACAAATAGCCCGAAGCTTTAACTTGTTCATTGTTATTATTACAAAGATACTGGTTCACAACACATGAGTTTCCTAAAACATAATGCAACCATATCTTTAGCATGACATCCCAAAACAAAATCACCAATGTATCCTTGGCACCTTATGCTTACTGATATCCTGAAAAACATTGCTTTAAAACGTCAACAATAATGTTGGTGAATTCATAGGTTTGATAAATCATATATTGTAGGACCACAAGATTTTCCAAGTGTATGATAATGCAACAAATGCAGACATCATATAAATGTAATTACGTTGCCCTAAGTCATGGCATGAAGCTTGACATAAATGAATGAATACCATATAAATGGCATTATTGCCCATGTGAGTTCTAAACCCGCAAATCCTATGTTCGACAGGGTATATGTTCGGTTTGCCCAGTGATAGCTAATCACCCCGACGAGGGATGTCACTCCAAATAGATCGATTCATACCATTCGCGCTCACCATCCAGTAAAACTGGATGTTCATGATTAATGGCTCAACTAGGGTTATCGCTACTTAGGCAACACGTAATCATAATGTAAAACTTAACCACTTATGGTCCAATTGTAAAACATGGCATGTTTCTCACCCAAAAAATTATAAATACAAAATCATGTAAAGTGGGTCTATGAACTCACCGTGAGTGACGCGATATCAAGTATATCAAAATAATGCGTCACGCAAATCGTCAGATGCAACCTATTTAATTTAAGGTCGTATAAGTACTAATCACATTGGGTAACTACTACCATATGTCATTCTATATAGCTAATCACCATCTAATTGTTTTGGTAAAATTATGTTTAATAAGTTGAAACGTTTATAATTTCCGTTGTAGTAAATCTGGCGTAACTTTCGCGTTTCAAGTCCGTTTCTTGCGTTTCTTATGTCCACGCTTTCGTATTAAGACGATGTATCAAAATATAATATTTTTGGTATTTCATGTCCTCTGATGAACAGTGATTTTTTACTGTTCATACCAGTTATAAACTTATTTTTTATAACTTAAATTAACGTAAAACTCGTAAACGTCGTATTTTATTCGTTATAGCTCCGTTTTTAGCGATTCTTTCGAGCACGTCTTTGTTATTGAAAATCCCATCTATTTAATGATGTTTTAAAAATGTAGTTCACTGATGTGAACAGTAACTTTTATAAAATTTGTTTTATAAAAGTATTTTTATACATTTAAACGTAGAAACTCGCGTAATTCATAACTCTTTCGTTATTAATTGAAAGATTTCGATTCTTATCATTTTGGAATCCTAAAATCATGTGTGATTTAATAAAAATGTCAAACCTTCTGTTTGTATAAGTTTTATAACTTGTTTTTATAAAAGTTATTTTATAAACCCGTTTAATTAACGTATAACTCGTAATTAGCGTATCTTTTTCGTTATTAATCCATTTTTCGAGTTTCTTACCTTTTTGGATGTCACGAGCCCTTTTAATAGCAATATGTATACTTTTATATAAAGTTTTTTATGTACTTTTTAATCTTGCCAATTTACTACAAGTCTTTTTACCATGTATATATATGTGTTACATTATAATAAACCATTAGTCCATTCATTGTCCTCACAAGTCCATGGTAACAAGATTAACAAGCTTACAAAGTTATTTATACACTTTTACTTGTAGCTTTTTAAGTAAATCATTAAAAACCCTAATCTTGCATTAACACTTTTTAAGTTTAACCCCCCCCCCACCCCCCCCCCCCCCCCCCCCCCCCCCCCCCCCCCCCCCCCCCCCCCCCAAGATTGTTAAAAAACACTTATGTATCTTTTATAACTCATTATTATAATCCATATAACATGTGTATAAGTTCACAAAATCATGTTTACAAGAAAAATCCACTTTTACAAGTTAAACATGTCCTAAATGATGATTTTACCTTTCCAATAACCCCAAATATTGTCGGGTTAAGTCCATAGATAGGTTATTGGGATTAGCTTGATGCAGACTTAGGTGTTTATTGGTTTAGCTTATTGCAGACTTACGAGCTTGATGGGTATAGCTTATTTCAAACTTATGGGATTAGCTTATTGCAGACCTAGGGGTTTATTGGGTTTGGCTTATTGCAGTTCAGTAGGTTTAGCAAATAAATATAGCAAATTCATCCTACCGTTCTTATCCAGTTCAGTAGGTTTAGCAAACAATTTCCTAAAGAAATCAGCATAAGTTGTCTTTACCCTTGCTGGGTCAGTGTGATTGCTATGAGTTTTTAGAATCTTGGAGTTATGCTTGTTTGATCTGAGAAATCCATGGACATGGAACTTGTTTTCCCTATCCTCCCCTGAACCATTACTCTGCATTACTCCCCTGAACCATTACTCTGGATTACTCCCCTGAACCATTACTTTATCAAAATTCTCCATATCCTCATTCACCAAACTATCAACCCCTTCCTCAACAGTTTCAGTATTACCTTCATCATTCATGATGTCCTCACTCACAAGTTTCTCAAAAGTACTTCCATTGTCATTTGTCTTATTATTAACAACATTTGTCATGCAACATTTGACTATGCTTTCAGACAGCTCAACAGTTCCAGTATTACCTTCTTTGTGTGTTAACTCTTTTGATTTATTTTGGTAGAAATTATTGTGCTTTCAAATAGCTCAGATGACAGCAGAAAAATGTCTAACAAGAGGCCAGTAATAACAAGGAAGCCTGTTGAGGGGCCACCAATAGAATTGCTAAAATGGTATGGATATGACACAGATTTATATCAAGGGGATGAATTTCCAAGAACAGATAATGATACCACAGACAATGCTAGCAGTGATGAGGATACCATTCAAGAAAGTCAATCTCCAACTGAAGGTAAATATATACCAGTTTTCCAGAAACACAATTCAAAAGTCGAAAGCCCCATTCCAATCACAGGATATGTGCTTGGACTAGCAAATGTTCACACATGAGATGATATTTTGAAGAAATTTGGTGTTAGGAAAGTTGAAAGTGGTGCTGCTAAGGGAAAGGGGAAGAAAAAAGTGTGAAATGGAACCTGATCATGATGTTGTTAAAGTTGATAGTATTTTGGGTAGTATGACATGGTAGTTTGACATGTATTGAATGTTAGCTTTATTTGTGTTTTGTTTAGGAATTAAACTTAATGCTAATGTAGAATTCTGGATGTTAACTTAAAAAATTTCTAATGTTTTATGTTTTCAGCATGTGTTTAATTGTTTTTATGTTGGTAAAAAAAGTATAGTGGTGGGATTATCTGACTTAGGGGTGATTTTGTTATGTTTTCAGCATCTGTTAATTTGTTTAGTTATTGTGTTATGTTTTTATAAGTTCGTTACCTATCAATGGACTTAAATCTTATTTATTTTGCTGATGTGGCAATCAAAACGGTAACATTACCTATTTTAACAAGTCATAACAAGTTTTATTACTATATTGGTACTTTCCAAAGTTCATGACCTAAGGCATGAATTTTCTGAGAGTTCGTTACCTATTTATGGACTTAACCCTTTATATTTTAATTTAAGTTTATTTGGATACCAAAGTTTTCTTGGATACCGGGGGACTCATCCCCACTTTCCATCTTCATCTGATCCAATCGATGAGATTAAATTGCCTATTTATACTAGAGGGGTATTTTTGTACAATATATATATACTTATATTTTCTATAACCACCTCATTTTATACACACACATAGTGTGTGTTTTCTCCAGCACGGTCTTTTTTTATCTCTCTACACCGATCCACAGAGAATCGACCAATCAACACAAAAAACTAATCGACCGATCTTCAATCGATTATCTTATTTTGAATCGATTATCTCCTTCTTCAGTTGATTAACATCACGTTCAGATCTATTTTTATTTTAGTTTATTTGATGTGAATAAGCTTATTAATTTATTATCATATGAATTTATGAGCTTATAATTCAGCTTATTTGTATGAATGATCTAAATTAATTGTTGCTAGAGATAAGCTAACTTATTAGGTGATTTATGTAAATAAGTTTATTAATCATCATCTGGATTTATTTTGTTGAATTATAAGCTAGTTTATTAGCTTATTTTGATGAATTATAAACTAGCTTATGAATTAGATGAGAGTTAGTGTAAATAAGCTGTATTATTAGGTAGTTTTATGATCTGAATAACTTATTATTTAGCATTTCATTGAATTAAGTTATTGATATAAGCTGAATTAAGCTGGTTTAAACTTATTAGTTAGCAATAAGCAGTTTTGAGTTGATATGAAATATATCATATGTGATTTTAGCATGGGTTAATGTGTTTATAATTGATGTTATTTTGTTTGATATATCATATATGATATCACATGTTATATTTGCATTTTGTCATGAAACAACTAAATTTTCATCATTTTATATTTTTAGAGATGTTGTTCAAGAAAACAAATTTTGGTTCAAGACGAAAAAGACTTAGTTCAAGAAGAAGAAGGCTTGTTTCAAGAATAAGAAGACTTTGTTGATGCTACAAAATCATATATGATTTTATATTATTTTTGTTTTCATTACAATTATCATATGTGATATTTGAAAGTAATGTGTTTAATGTTTGATTTTTATATGGACAACTGTTGGAAATTCTCTTTTACTTGATTTTGGTTGATTTAAATCTTACATGAATGTAAATCTATTATATATCAGATGTGGTATTTGTATTTTACAAGTTAGTAGCAAACTATCATATGTGATTTCTTTCAAAAATCACATATGATTTAACATGATCATCACTAATTTATAAAACCATCATACTTGATGTTTAAAAAATGATAACATGTTTTCTATTCTAATGCTCTTATTTACAAGTGATTATTAATGTGTGCAATAAAACTTAAACAAAATAGACATAATCTAACAACCGTCAATTTTTGAAACTTTAAATGACTATTTTACCCTTTGACTTTTTAAGTCTGACGTGACTTTTTGACTTTAACCTTTTATTGCCACATAAAAACGATTAATGCGTAACGGGAAAATTTTTCGAAACGTATTTAAATAATAAATCATACTTATTATTATTATCTCTCATTTACAAATTTAATTTTCCAACTTATTTGACTAGAAAACCAAAAGATATATGTTATTTCTAAGTAGACTTATCAAAAACGACCCGCCAAAATGAGTTATTAATTATGGGATATACTTTTCAGTTTTACCCGAGACCTGAAACCAAACAGAAAATGACAAAAATACCCTCGCAAAATATTGAAAACGAGAACAACGCGTACCGACACGAAAATAATTAAATTTATATTTAATTATCACTTTTTATTAAATACAAATATTTAATAAATTCTTTAATATCTTATTCAAAAGCGTTTATTTAAAAACGCGAATATTCAAAATAAAGTTTCATTTTTTTACAGATTTTTTTTTTTTTTTTTGATTATTTATAACAAAACTAAATTTGTTTGTTAATCACAAGGAGATCACAAACAGCTTGTATTTTATTTTCAAGCACATTATCATATATGATATAGTATAAATGCTTAAAACCTAGCTTATATCATATATGATGCAGTACATAATTTTTTATAATTTTTTCAGGCAACTTATCATATATGATTTTTCACTAACAAGGTCCATACTATATCGGTTCAGCTTAGTTTAAGCCATTAAAACCTGATAATTCCATAAAAAAAGCTAATATAGTTAGTTTATAATTCATCAAATAATTTAGCATGAATATATATTCATATGCTTATTCACATAATCACCTAATAAGTTAGCTTATCAAATCACTACGATTAAAATCAAATTAATTCGTCTCAAATAAGCTATAAAAGGATAAGATGAATTATAAGCTTATTCATATCAAATAAGCTAAAAATAAAATATATAAAAACAGATCGGATGAACTTTTACCTGATGTTAATGAACCGAAGAATGAGATAATCGATTTACGAAGGAGATGATCGATTGATTAGATGTTCGTGATGATAGATTAAGATCTGATATGTTTGTGTGTGTTTTTCATGTGAGTTAGGTGTGAGAGAGAGAGAGATAGAGAGATGGATAGATTTAAAAAATACGGAGTGTAAGTGATTGGAGGTTGGTTGGTGTGGGACGTTAAATGTCTAAACTACCCCTCCGTCCTTTTTATTTATTTTTTTAAATAATAAAACCCTCTTTAATCTCCACCCTTCTTTTTTTTTAGATGGATGGTTGGGATTAGTCCCCCAGTATCCAAGAAAAAGAAGGTTTCTAATATAACCTCCCTCTATATATTTCATATTAAATATGTAAAAGAGATTTTTTTTTATCTATACTATTATATAAAGCATTTATAATGTGGGTCCCATCAAAAATTAAGATAAGGAGGTGCAATCTTGAGTGACATGTGTCACTTCTAAATTAAAATATCACTTTTATTTTCAATTTGACATATCTTTTTATCTATTTGTTTTTTTTATGATCTAATTTCATCGTATTTTTTAAAATTCCGTGATCTTTAATTCAACATCCATTTTGATATATTTTTATAAATTTTTAGCTTTTCATATTTTTGGTGTTTATTTTGATTTTTTAACACTTTTAACTCTAATTTGAATATAAACTTGATTGTAAAGATATATACTTTTGGAGACAATGGTTAGATGGGCAAGAGGTGTTTGTGAGTCTTTATACAAGCAGATGGGATGTTAATATGATGTTGCGGGAAAGCTACGGAAACCCAAACAAACGAATTCTCTAAGCGGGTAGGGAATTGCGGAGCGAGTTGGGTTAACAATTTTTATCGCCGCCGCTATGCGCGGGTATCCAACTAGTATTAAAAAAAGACTTGACAGATAGAAAGAAAGAGTGGGATCTCAAAATAATACAAATCCTATACTTTTCTTACCTTTTCAAACAGTAGACATGGGTGGGGTTGAACCCCAATTTGTAATCCCAACTTTAGAACCAAAAATTGTTTTGTTGTCTTTTCAATCACAAAGCCAGCCTAAAATAGGCAACCAAACGCACCCTTAATGTTTTTGGATTTTGTTTTGGACAACATTGATTTTGTTTTGGACAACATTGGAAAGTAAACAATGTTGTTGTTCTTTGGTTTGTTGGTTAAGGTTGACTAAAATAAAGTCAAAATTTGGTTTGGTTTTTGTTTACTATATTTAAAGTTGACTAAAGATAAATTCAAACACTTTTTGTGAGCAATTATGTGTACATGTTTAGTTGTTATAAGTAAATGGTAATAAAAGTGTTAACCATTACAAGGGTTTGGCAGTAAGTTTTATGATGGAAGTAAATACTGATGTAACACTAGCCCACGACTGCAAAACCAGTGCATTAGTGACGCATCAGGTCTTACACGACAGCAAACATTTTTTTGGACGGTTGCAATCAAGAAAAATCTTTTTTTTACGAAAGTTAACACTAGAAAACATAATTCAATCGGGGTCTTGTGACACTGCGCTACATCCGCTACCTTGTTGCTTCAAGTTCAATATGTCTGGATTACCTTGTTAGCTAATTGTTTGCCGGTACATAATTAGTTGATAGCATTTGTGTGCATATAGTGACCTCGAATACCAGATGTTGTGGGTTGTTTTTGGTCTTGTTTTGCTTTGATGTATCTCCTTGGATTACCTCCCATTTTCTGTGATTCCAAGCTTATTCCTCTGTGCATTCTCACATTCAAGCTGAAATAGTTTCAAGACAACTTTACCATTCCGGAAGCACTAAAGGCAAAATCATAAAATTACATAGTTTCATAATCATAGATTCACAGCCACGTGGATTCAAATAATAAGTACTCCTAATACAATTATAAGTAGTTAAACAAATTCTTCCAACATAAAGCAATAAGTAATTTGACAGAACACTGTAAACGAGCTTTGCATATAAACATAATAACTACAAATCACAATCACATTATGCTTCTTTTCCAACCAAAGTAACATCTGATGCTTCTTTTCTAACTAAAGTACCAAACTCCCAACACAAATCGCCCCTCAAATAGCTCTTGTAACTAATTGCCCGTCTAGAGGAAACGGTGTTCGGCGGTTGTCCACATGTCAATAACCAGGGGGAACACATCAGACTTGGCAGCTATACGGTTTAGCCTAAACACCTCATGTAACCTTTGTCCTTTTTGTGTTCTGAATATTTCATATATAGTCCTTTGACTATCTGAATTTTGTCAGTTTATTCAGATTTTTAAACCGTGTTGACGGTGGTGATTTTATGAGAATTGTGGTGAATTATGGTTTATTGTGATTAATAATCCTTTTTGGAAGGTATTATTGTGTTATTTGTATTCCAGGTAGTTTGGCCCGTGAATTTTGAGAAATGCCCAAAAAAACGAGTCTGACATGTCCGTTAATGTCCAAATGAGTTTTAAAGGGTGTAAAGTGAAAATATGTCGTGTGAATACTCTATGTTAATGGAAAAGTAATTTAAAGTGGATAAAAATGCTAATTAACTTTGGGGTAAATTTTACGGTTGAGTTTTATGAGTATTTAAGTGATCCCGACACGAAAAGAAAGACCCGAGGCCTCTTTGGATGCCATAGCCGGTCATGGGTGATTAAGGGATAAGGTGGCTTAATTTTAGCTAATGTGTCTCAAGGGTGTGCAAATATATTCTTCCACTAGAAACCTTTTTCATTCAATATCCATTTTCAAAAAAAACACACATAAGTGTGTGTGTGTGTGTGTGCTTGCTACGTCCGCCACCTACCAACAACAATCCACCATAAAAATTCCAACTTTGATCGATAACGTGATATTCCGGGTTGATACGAGTATTTGAGTGTTCATTAAAACAACGTTTTGGTTGTCCAATTCGTGTCGAAATATACATTTTTGAAGATATTCTTGTAAGTTTTCAAATTTAAATTTCGTTTGTCCTTTTGGGTTTGTTTTGATGCATAGATGTTAGTTGTACAAGTTGATCGTTGTAAAAATCAATTTTTGAAAGCGAAACGGATGATTAAAGGGGTGTTTGGTTCGTGTAATATAAAAAAAGAAAGAACATGGATTTTGTAGTTTTGATATTGTGGTCGTGATGGTTGAATAATATATATTGCTAGATAGCTTATTTTTTATATTAGCTTGTATAGCTTATTCGGGCTTATTTTTAAGTTATTTCTTGGCTTATTTTGGGCTTATATGCCACGAACCATTCCCAAAATCACTAGGAAAGTGATTTTGATTATTTTTGAGTTATGGCATATGTTGTGGACTATTTTTGAGGCTTATGGTATTTTTGAGCTATTGGACTCGCGGCCCAATAAGTCTATTTAAGCCGTGGCTTAATGGGAGGGCTTATTATGGTCCGGATTATTTTCTACATATAAGTATATACTTATATATGTAAATGGACCTTGATTTTGGACTTGGATCGTATTTTGGACTTATAAATGTCTTAATGGACCCTTGTTGGGCCTTAAAGCCCAATAAGCAATATTTAGTCGTTATGAGAGTTTTGATGGACTTTTGAAAGTGAAAATGTGTTTACGAAGTGATATGGAATGATATTTTGGGAAAAACGTTTTAGTAAACGTTAAAGATTGAGAATTTAGAATTTTGTCGAAAAGTGTCGAATTTATGAAAAGTGTTGAAAATAAGGTTTTAAACCTTGGAAAACGTTGCTTGAGCGTACGGGTCATGTCGAAATTTCGTAAAAAGTTTATACTTAGAAAATGATTTTTTATTTTTAAATAATAAAATATTATTTTATTATTTTATTTATTTAATAAATTCACTAAAAGACGAAAAATATAATTTTTCTCGAAACTTCTCTAATGTGTTTAATATGAGTAAACGTTTCATTTTTAATCGTATTATGATTATTTTGAAGTGACGAAGGTTACCGAATGGACTTGTCGAGATATATTTATAATTATTAATTATAAATATTTATTTATATTACTTATCTATTTTCCTTAAATATTATAAGTAGGTATTACCGAGTAATGAGATTGATATGATTGTTGGGATAAGACGTCAACCATCACACCACTAAATTGTTTTGGGTAATTGTACAACGCGTCTAAACTCTATGCATCAAACGTGAAGATTGTTTTGAAAATTAGTGATTAAATTGGGACATTAATTGGACTAGGTCGTGTGCGGGCGTCGTTGCATTTGCTTGTGTGATTGAGATTTGGTTGCTAAAGTCTTGCTTGAGGTGAGTTCTCGTAACCCCACTTTTTACTGTTTTTTCGTTGGGGGAAAATGATACTCAAATGTGTTTTGAAATGTTTTGAATTGATCTGTGCCAAATCTGGTTTTGTTTTGGGACAAGATATGTGCTTATGACTGCTATGTGAATATTATGTGTTGTATGATTGTTTGGAGCGGATGGGTACGCCTACCCAGTATTTGTGTGATTATTGGAGCGGATGGGTACGCCTACCCAGGTTTGTGTGTGGTCCTGCCCTAATTTTAGTGCTCCAGCTGGTAGGCCCTTTAGGTGCGTAAGTGACATATGGTTATTGATTAGCGGTGATGCTAAGGTTGTTTGCATATATTCACTGTCATATAGCACTATTGTCCACTGTTGAAATATTGGCACAACTTTTGGGTTTAAGGTCAAACCTACGAGCTCACCAACATTATTGTTGACGTTTTCGAGTATCATTTTCAGGTGAAGTGAAAGAAGAGTAGTTTGGTGATTGATAGCAGACTTAGAAGTATCCCGTGTGGAATTTCGTTTGAAGTCTTGCTTGCTTGTTGTTTGATTTTAGTTTCGGATGTTTTGGAATAAGTTTGGATTATGGTCCCCTGTGTGGGCATTTGAATAATTGTAAGAGATTGTGGATTTTAGTTGCGATTTGGGACATCACTTGAGTTTGTTCAAGGTTGATGGTCTTCATAGCACTTGGAGTTTATGCAATGTAGTTTTCTCTATTTTGTATCTTGTGTTATGATTGATCATTATGTTGCATTCCTGAGTTTCTGCCATTGTCGGGGTGTGACAGATTGGTAATCAGAGCCAAGGTTATAGAGAACTAGGTGGTTTGGCCTAGACTATAACCTAAGATTCGTCGTCTAGTTGCGTATAGGATCTATGTGCGCGGTGTTCCGCTTCTGTGTGCCTTTGTGTGTTCGCGGTTTGGTGCCTTAGTTATGTCAGTCATTAAAATGGGTGGGCTCAATATTGGATATGAATGGGAAAGGATGCGAATATAAGTACGGTGGCCAACGTAGTTATAAGCGTATCACAACTCAATCATACTTGATAATGTTGTTCACACAAATAGATTTTGACACTGTTGGGTGAAGTTACGTGTATATCTGGTTATATATAGTAATATATTCTATATATATGTGCGAGTCTTCCCACTTACATAACGTTGCCCATGTTCTCCCTCGTATAGATAATGCCGCCAAGGATGAGGACCCGAAGTGTTGGCCGGCCTGTTTCCGAATCACTAGGAGGGGGAACGGGTGAACGGGTTGGTAGAGGTAGAAGGGGTAGAAGACCTAGGGAAGGTAATGATGAGCGTGTTGAGGATTTAAATGGTCAAGGAAATGACCAGGGTTTGGGAACTAATGGGGGTGTAGAAGGAGTCGATGGGAATGTAGAGGGAGCCAATAGGGGTGCACCCAACTTCTCGACGATCATTGCTCAGCAATTGCAGAACCTCTTACCCGCCATGTTAGCTCAGGTTAGTAACTGAGAAAATATTGGAAATCAGAATGGTAATGTGGTTAATGAGAACGTTTAGGAGAACGTGGGGAATGTGTTAATAAATGGCAACCGGGAAGGTTGTTCGTATAAGGAGTTCTTAGCTTGTAACCCTAAGGAATATGATGGTAAGGGAGGTGTTTTAGTTCTTACTCGTTGGATTGAGAAAATGGAGAACGTATACGATATGAGTGGTTGTAGTAATGACCAAAAAGTGAAATACACTGCTGGTTCATTTGTGGGTAAGGTTTTAATGTGGTGGAACTCTCAGATCCACACGCTAAGCCAGGAAGTTGCTGTTAGTATGTCATGGAATGACTTTAAGTTTATGATGATACAAGAGTTTTGTCTTAGTCATGAGATGCAAAAGTTGGAATCTGAGTTGTGGAATCACGTCACGATCGGGGCTGGCCATGTTGCGTATATTGTTAGGTTTCATGAGTTGGCTAGGTTAGTTCAACATTTGGTAACTCCTGAGAGTAGGATGATTAAAATTTATGTGTATGGCCTTGCTCCACAAATCTGTGGGATGGTGGCAGCAACAGAGCCAAGACTATACAGAAGGCTGTGCAGATTTCTGGTGCACTGACCGATGAGGCTGTTAGGAATGGATCGGTTAAGAAGGTTGAGAAAAGAGGAAATATGGGAGAACCTAGTAGGGATAGGAATGTGAAGGATGAAAATAAGAGGACCAGGATTTAGGTTTCAAATATGAGATTGAGATTGCTAGCGGGCAGCTAGTAGAGATTGATAAGGTTATTAAGGGTTGCAAACTAGAAATCGAGGGTCATGTCTTTGACATCGATTTGATTCCTTTTGGACATGGGAGTTTTGATGTGATTATAGGTAAGGACTGATTATCCAATTATAAGGCTGAAATAATTTGCCATGAGAAGGTAGTGAGGATACCACTACCGGATGGCAAGGTGCTTAGAGTATTAGGAGAGAGACCGGAAGAGAAAGCGAGATTTTTGATGGGCGCTAAGGCTAGTGATAAGAAACAAGAAGAGATTATTGTGGATAGAGATTTTCCTGAGGTATTCTCGGATGATCTATCTGGATTACCGCCTATTCGGGAAATTGAGTTTCAGATTGAGTTAATCCCTGAAGCAACGCCGGTAGCAAAGTCTCCCTATCATTTGGCACCTTCTGAAATAGAGGAGTTGTCTGAACAACTCAAGGAACTCCAAGACAAAGGTTTCATTCGACCAAGTTTATCGCCTTGGGGAGCGCCGGTATTGTTTGTTAAGAAAAAGGATGGTTCTTTTAGGATGTGCATTGATTATAGAGAATTGAACAAGTTGACTGTTAAGAATCGTTATCCACTTACTAGAATTGATGACCTATTTGATCAACTGCAAGGGTCGCAGTTTTTCTCGAAGATAGATCTTAGGTCTGAATACCATCAGCTGAGAGTGCATGAGGATGACAAACCAAAGACAACGTTTAGAACTCGTTATGGACATTTCGAGTTCACTGTAATGCCCTTTGGTCTGACTAATGTACCAACAGTATTTATGGATTTGATGAATAGAGTTTATAGGCCGTATCTTGATAAGTTTGTGATAGTGTTTATAGACGATATCTTAATCTACTCTAAGACTCAAGAGGAGCATTGAGAACTAGTCTTGGAACTGCTCAAAAAGGAGAAATTGTTTGCTAAGTTTTCTAAGTGTGAATTCTGGTTAAGAGAAGTACATT
>BQNB010057069.1:0-32360 GCA_026074375.1 Tanacetum coccineum
GTTTCAAAATAATCAACGTGTGGTGCGATGCGGATTTTGTGGTGCGAAGATGGAGTAGATTTGCTTACCGGTGATCGTTCGTCGAATTTGTATACAATCGCTCTTAACGAAATCGCTTCAAATTCGTCGGCTTGTCTCCTAGCAAAGGCTTCTTTTTTGCAATCTTGGTTGTGGCATCAACGTCTTTCTCATCTGAATTTCGCCACAATCAATAACCTTGTGAAAAACAATCTTGTTCGAGGTCTTCCTAAGATGAAATTCGACAAAGATCATTTGTGTTCTGCTTGTGAACAAGGGAAGATTCATCGAAAACATCACAAGTCCAAAATGGCTTTTGCTTTGAATAAGCCACTTTATCTTCTTCATATGGATTTGTGTGGTCCGATACGCGTCGAAAGTATTAACAGAAAGCGATATGTGTTAGTTGTTGTCGATGATTATTCACGGTACACATGGGTATACTTTCTTCGTTCAAAAGATGAAGCTTTCGAAGTAATCATTTCATTCATCAAGAAAACCTAAGTGAATCCTCAACTTCAAGTTCAGCGTGTTCGAACTGATAATGGTACTGAGTTTAAGAACAAAACTCTTGCTAAGTTCTTTGATGAGGTTAGAATTTCTCAATAATTTTCCGCTGCAAGAACGCCACAGTAAAATGGTGTCATGGAAAGGAGAATTCGAACCTTAGTCGAAGCTACAATAACTATGCTTACATCTGCAAGCTGACCATTGTTTCTTTGGGCTGAAACCATCGCAACAACTTACTTTACACAGAATCGTTTGATTATTCACAAACATTTCGATAAATCTCCTTATGAGCTCATTAATAAGAGAAAACCAAACACCAAGTTCTTTCATGTGTTCGGTTGCAGATGCTATCTTCTCAATGATTATGATGATGTTGGCAAGCTCAACGCGAAAGGAGATATTGGAGTGTTTGTTGGATATTCTAAAGAATCTGCTGCATTGTGTTAGTATCGATGTTTTTCTATGTTTGCTCTTAGATTGTTATTATGGATAAGACCTTACGTTCTTCATTTGGTTCGTAATGTCTTGCATGAGTTTCTCTTGTACGTGTTTGTTTGATTGTTATTCTGACTATATGGTTCTTTGTACTCTTTTTCACATTCAAACAATAGATTTGCGTTAGATACCTTACGGTATTTTGCAATCCCTTTTGGTATTAAGATATCCTTTGTTTGAGTGCATATTTTATATTAATGACGATCTATGAAAATCCTTTAAATTATATTTTGATGAGGCTTGGGGAAAGCTATTTTTATTTATTTATTTATTTATTTTAAATTTTTTTTTATGGTTTATACGAATGTCTCTTTATTTTTAGAAAAACTAAGTTTACAATGATTTTATGAATCCGATGTGATATCGGTTGAATGTGAAAACTCTGTTTAATATGATCTTTACGAATAAGATGTGATACTATTTTTATATGCTTGTTTTTGATGAAGTTTATTTGATTTTATTTTGTTATGAAAAGTATATTTAAAATAATTTATATGGGTAAAATGCAATACACCTTTAGATAACTGTCTCTGAATTTTCTTTTTATGAAAACCATGTTTAAAACAAGTCTTACAAAAATTATATTTAAAGTGATTTTTTTATTTAAAATGATTTATTTATATATATAGTTAATGTAATTTTATTATTTTGAAATATTTTTATAAAAACGTGTTTAGTTGGTTCTCTCAGATAAAATTTATTATTGGAATAGGAATTCTACTTTTCTCATTTATCGATCTTGATACGTATCGTTAATTCAATATGTGATTCTTTTGTCATTGTGCGTTTCGTTGATTCTCTCGTTTGCGTTCCCTATTGGTAAAGATGTTCTACCTTTTCTTTTGAAGGATTCCCATGGCATTGATTCGTATTTATTTTCACCTGTGAATTCCCTTATATGTTTCCTAGCCTTTGCTTTGATATTCGTTTGATACCTTATTAGATAACTCGTAACCCTTTGGATTCGTTCGATATACATTTTATTCGATCAAGTCACTCTCCGTGGGGAGCACCCGTGTTGTTTGTCGAGAACAAAGATGGCTCGTTTTGAATGTACAAAAAACTATTAGGGATTAAATAAGTTGACCATTAAGGACCATTATCCTCTCCCCTGTACCGAAGACTTGTTCGATCAATTGCAAGGCTCACGTTGTTTCTCTAAGATAGATCTTAGATCTGGTTATCATCAGCTGAGAGTGCACGATGAAGATATTCCAAAAACAACATTTAGAGCTCGTTATGGACACTTTGAGTTTACAGTTATGCCTTTCGGATTGATGAATGCACCAGCAATTTTCATGGACTTAATGACCGGGTGTGCAAGCCGTATCTAGATAAGTTTGTCATTTTGTTCATTGATGACATTTTGATCTATTCGAGGTCTAAGGAAGATCACGAGGTTCATTTGAAGTTAGTTTTGGAGCTGCTAAAGAAGGAGAGGTTGTTTGCCAAGTTTTCTATGTGTGATTTTTGGTTACAAGAAGTACATTTTCTCGGGCATGTGGTTAATAACAATGGTATTCATGTGGAGCCAAGTAAGATTAAGCAGTGAAGAATTTTAAAGCTCCAAGGACACCGTTAGAGATCAGGTCATTTTTGGGATTGGGAGGCTACTATCGACGTTTTATCGCGAAATTTTCCAAGATTGTTGAACCTCTCACTGCACTGACACAGAAGAATCAAAAGTATGAGTGGGGCATGAAGCAAAAGGGAGCTTTTCAGACTTTGAAGGACGATTTGTGTAATGCACCAATATTGTCGTTGCTTGATGGAGCAGCAGATTCTGTAGTCTATTGTTATGCGTCAAACCAAGGATTGGGATGTGTGCTCATGCAAATGGGCAAGGTGATTGCGTATGCATCGCAACAATTGAAGATTCATGATCATAGAGTCTTCAACATATATTCGATCAGAAGGAGTTAAATATGCGTTAAAGAAGATGGATTGAATTGTTCAATGATTACAATTGTGAGATTCATTACCATCCAAGTAAGGCGAGTGTAGTAGCTGACGCGTTGAGTAGGAAGGAAAGAGTGAAGCCCAGACAGTCGCAGAGCAATGTCTATCGAAATTCAGTCTGGCATCAAGGAAAGTTGTTGGATCTGCTCAGAATGGAGGGGACAAGGATAAGAGAATGTCGCAAAGCAGAATGCTGCATGGCTTGGGTTAACAAATAGAAAAGAAGGAAGATGGAGGTTTATACTTTATGGATAAAATATGGGTTCCTTTGATAGGTGATGTAAGGACCATAATTATAGACGAGGTGCGTGCTATGAGATACTTTATTCATCCAGGAGTAGATAACATGTATTATGATTCGAGAGACATGTATTGGTGGCAAGGTATGAAGAAGGATATAACTACATATGTTAGTAAGTGTTTGACTTGACCAAAAGTAAAGGCTGAACATTAGAGACCGTCAGGTTTGCTATAACAGCTAGAGATACCTGAGTGGAAATGGGGCAAAATCACTATGGATTTTATCACTAAATTGCCAAGATCAAGTAGTGGGTATGATACGGATTGGGTAATAGTCGATAGACTAACTAAGTCAGCTCATTTTCTGGCTATACGAGAAGATTACAAGATGGAGAAGTTTTCAAGACTCTACATCGATGAGATAGTAGCGAAACATGGAGTGCCTGTGTCGATCATCTCATATCGTGATGGAAGATTTACTTTGCGGTTTTGGTAGACATTGCAGAAAGCATTGGGAACAAGGCTAAATATGAGTACGGCTTATCATCCTTGAATGGATGGACAAGGTGAGTGTACCATTCAGACTTTGTAGGACATGTTGAGAGCGTGTGTGATCGATTTTGGTGGCAAATGGGATACTTACCTACCTTTAGCTGAGTTTTTCTATAACAATAGTTATCATTCGAGTATTCGATGTGCTCCATTTGAGGCATTATATGGAAGTAAATGTAGGTCACCTATCCTTTGGGCTGAAGTCGGAGAGAATCGATTAATTGATCCAAAAATGGTGTAGGAAACTACAGATTAAGTGGTGATAATTAAGCAGAGACTCAAAGTAGATAGAAATCGTCAAAAGAGCTATGCTGATAATAGGCGAAAGCCGTTGGAATTTGAGGAGGGTAAACGATTGTTGTTAAAAGTGTCGCCTTGGAAGGGTGCGGTACGGTTCAGGAAGAAATGCAACATAGCTCCAAGATATGTAGGACAGTTTGAGATTCTTAAAAGAATAGGTTCAGTAGCTTATCGGTTGAGATTGCCCCATGAGTTGAATGGTATACACGATACATTTCATGAATCAAACTTGAAGAAGTGTTTGGCGGATGCAAGCCTGCATGTGCAATTGGAAAAGATTAGGGTCGACAAAACTCTCTATTTTGTTGAAGAACCTGTCGAGATCATGGATCGTGAAGTTAAAAAGTTGAAGCGTAGTAGGATTTCGGTTGTCAAGGTTCGTTGGAATTCTAAATGTGGCCCTGAGTATACTTGGGAACGGGAGGAATTTATGAAGTCTAAATATCCAAATTTTTTCGCTGAACGTGTTGATAAAACTAGCTAAATTTTGAGGCAAAATTTCTTTTAGTAAGGGAGAATGTGACAGCTGCGACTTAGCAAGGTTAGTTTAACCGTTAGTGTTAACCTAGCTAGCTTTATGTGTTTTAAGTTATGTGCGTAAGTCGTTTTGGTGGTTTATGTGATATGATATGTGTGCTATTATATGTGCTTGTGAGTATGGAAATGGATGATTTAGTTATTCCATCTTGTGATTTATTTGAGTTTGGAATAATTTGTGCATTTGAGTTTTAGTACATTGAGCATTTGAAGTGATTGAGAATTTAAGGATATCGAGTGTGAATCATTGATTCGGGTTATAGATTATTTAGTGTATTAAGATTTTATAATTTAATTAGGATGTAATAAATAAAATTTAGTTGGTAAATTATAATAGTAAATATGTCTTAAAGTTTAAGTAGTGTATTTAAAAGAGTGTAAAAAAATAATTAAGTAGTGTAGTTAATATAAGTAGTTTTATAAAAAAATATATATATAATATATAAAAATAAAAGGGGACCGAATATTTATATAAAATAAAAAAAATTAAATTTGTTAAAGGGGGTGTTTGTTGGATCGGTTTGAACAAAAGAAAAAAAGAGAGCACAAATCCAAGTCCAACACAAATCAGTAATATTATTAAAACAAAAAAATACGTATTCTTCATTTCTTTTTCATTTGAGTCGAACCATATCAAAACCCTAGCAGCCATTGGTGATTTTTTTAAGCTTTCAAGAAACAAAGTTTGATCATCTTTTACAAATTCTAAAAATTGTTAAATCTTTATTCCATTAAACAAGATATGTTTTGATTTTTTTGTCTTAATTATGTAATCAATAAATTGATGGATTAGGGTTAATAAAGTTCTGTATTAATGAAGTATTGATCATCTAATAATAATTAGGGGATGTTAATTAGCATGTGGGTAGGTTTAACTAGGTTTAATTATGATAAATTCATAATTGAAATATGAGCAGAATTTTGGGCCACCTTGCGAGAGTCATAACTCGGTCATAGGAATAGCTTTTATTGATTCTCTTGAGCCTAAAATTATCTACAGAGAGTCTACTTTCCAACACAAGTGGTTTCATAAATTAAAAGGGAGTGGAAGTCAGTCAAAATAATTTTACAAAATTCGTTGTCAAAACTGAGTTTTAGGGGCAGAATCTAGGTTGTGATTATGAGGTCATAAACCATATCAAAACGTCTTTTTAATTTATGGGATTGCTATAGAAGCAAGTTCATGATGTCTATGAATTTCTGGAAATTTTGTAGATTTTTCCCAAGTATCTAAATGGGTCTGGTCGAGTCTAACTTTTGAATGGTCCAATCAGGTCAATTTCTGTATACTTTGTGATGTTGATTTTATTTAAAATAGCTAGAATTATTATTATTTTTTCTAAAAATTACAGTAGTTACAAAACTTATTGAATATGTAGGAAATGCAGTATGGAAATCTAATTAGGTCATTTAGTATTTTATTAGTGATCATGAAGTGACTATAAAATTCTGCTATAATATGAAAACTTGAATAAAGGGATTTAAGGTATTTAAGATATAAGTAAAGTATGGGAAGTGTGGTAAAGTGTTTATAAACATAATATAGGTGTTAAAATCCATCAATTGAAAGGTTACATGTTTATGGCAGTGAATCCTTTATCATGAGTAACCCATAGACTTTGTTTGTGTAGACTTTGCTTGGAAATTTTGTGCGCATTTGAGGAGTTCAAGGTGAGTATTCATAGCCCCTTTTTCTTATGTTTTATTGGGGTGAAAATGATACAAATTGAGTTTGAAATGTTTTAAATGCTGCGAATAATTGTTTTAATTGGTTTTGGACATTACATTTTATTATATGGCTTATGCATATTCTGTGTGGTTCGTTGGATCAGAGGGGTACGCCTACCCTATTCTGTATGGTTCATTGGATCAGAAGGGTACGCCTACCCTATTCTGTGTGGTTCATTGGATCAGAAGGGTACGCCTACCCTATTGTATGTGGTTCTTTGGATTGGAGGGGTACGCCTACCCTATGCTTCGTGTTGATAAAAAATTATTTGCATTTGTGTATAATATCCATGTATGTCTGGTTGTTGTTGATTCGCGGCTACTGTAAGTGATTGTCTTAAACTTATGAATCTCACCAACATTATTGTTGACTTTTTAAAGTATCATTTTTAGGTGAGCCTAGTGAAGCTAATGATGTTAATTTGCATGGCTAGAAGGACTTTAGGATTCCCTGCATTTTTGAGCCTTTTTTGCTTGAGACTTCATTTCATATTTTTCATACTTTGGATATTTTGATTTATCATGATGTTATGTTTGGATTTTTTTATGTCTATGTATTGTGTGTGCGATTAACCTCAATACAAGACCCCTCTTGTGTTAGGTGCCATCATAACACTTTGGATTTTATTTAATTTCATTCTAGTTATTCTCTATTGTTGACACCAATGTGTTGTGATGATGCCTATCTTGTTACGCCTCGCATTTTCGCCTCGGCGGGGTGTGACACTTGAGTGGCTAGGGAGGGTTGTGCTTTGCATCACTAGGTCCATGATGTCAATCTTCAATACCAAACAACATCTTAGTGTTTCTGATAGCATATGTATTGACCCGATTTCTGCCTAAGTGTATGGAGGGTATCTTTCTTTACACCCTTTATCCTTACATTTCTTTTTCATTCTTCAACCCCTTCAATGCTTACCAAGACTTCATCACTAACACCTTGTTGGGTTTGTTCTAGTGTTAGCTCTGTCTTAGTCCGCATTATTCCCTTATCTCACTTTACTCCTTTTGTATCATACCTAAGGACTTCTTTTCGATCTAATGGAATGTCCCAGAGTAGATCCCTTTGGTTCTCACTGGATCATGGGAACAAATACCTATACTTAACCACCTTATAACTCTGATAAAAGTAAGTACATGGTCGGTCTTTGGTTATTGTTCTCATCGCCTTAAAACCACTTTGGAAAAACCCAATCAGGGTACTTGTGATATAAATATCCAAACATTTATACCTCGATTGTTTTTACTTTTTTAGAAATGCTCCCCCTGCGTATGTGCATCGATACTCGAAAACATTTAGCACATACGCAAGATGAGCTGCACTTGAGTCAAATATGATCACATATATTACAATGTATTCCATTTTTCTCCTCCTCAAAAATAACATACCATATGATGTTTTTGAACACAATGGAATAAAATTGCTATTTGAGATTTGAAAACACATGGGAGAAGATTCTTATAACATGATTTTGATGGAACATTTTCTTAAGCTCCCCCTCAATTATTGAGGACTCGGTATAGTGTTGAGTACACAATTTTGAAAGATTTTGAATTTATAAAAAAATTATTGAAAAATTGTACTCGAACACTATATATTTATGAAGTTGCACTACATGTATACAAGATGATTTATGAGACATGACCTGAAACTTACAAAACCGAGAGCGATAGACATTGTCACTCTTTTCGAAGCAGCAATCTGTGGTCACTCTCGTCATTCTCCTCTTAGAAGCATTCTTAGCTTCCCCCCGAACCCGCAATCCTTTCTTGAGTAGATTCAAAGCATTCTTCAGGATAGTATGATGTGAATTGTAACATCAAAGACAACTAAGTCCCGAATGTCAACAATTATTCCCTTTAAGTAGCCGAAATGATAACACTCACGACAACTAAGTCCCGAATGTACACACTTCTTTTGCAGAATATTAACTATCTAAAGGAATCATCATACCTGTGTGAACCTCTTTTATCAAATTTTACTACTTCTTTTGAAATAAACTTTAGTGATTAACCGGTTGGGGAACTATTAACCTAAACAGAAACATATCTTCTTTTTTTGGATTCCTAAAACTATGTAATTATTTCCAAACAACCCTAAGCCTTTTAGAACTTATGGTGTTGGCAAAATTTGATCGCATGTAGTTTTAATCCTAAGTCACAATTCTTGAGATTATATTTAAACACCTAAAGTTATTAACTTAGAAAAACTTAAGCCTTTGGAGCTAAAATAAATTAGCTCCCCCTCAAATTATTATTCGTTAGGTTAAAACTTTTTCTCGTATAATTTTCATGACTTGATTTGAAAGATTGTTTAAAAAGATTATTTATTAGCACTTTTTCTCCCCCGCAAACAATGACCCGTTTTCTATTTAAAGAGTTGTAGTCGTTGTTTGAGTGATAGAAAATATCTTTTGAAACCCTTTTTTCAAATTCTTGAGAACACTGATTATGTTTCTGATTCTTCCTAAAAATAAGATTTCTCTTATTCTGACAAATAAATGCACTAACACGTACACTTATTTTAAGCAAGCACGGGTTGTGTAGCAAAGTATACACAAGCCATTGTATGAATATGAAGTAATTCATACCCGAGAAAAATTAATTTCCCGTGTGAGGAAAAGTTATCTTTTTGTCAATATACTTTCCTTTAAAATGAAAAGCGGGTTACAATCTGAAATAATTGTAAGCCGTGAAGACATGTTTTAAAATCTTGAACTTCTGCTCGAACTTTATTTAAAGAGCCGTGTCATTATTGAACGACATTTCTAGGTCCGTAAATATTATCAATTTTCAGAAGACATGTCATGAAAAATAATTTTGGTATTTTCTGTTTTCTGATTTTTTTATGGTTTTTTGTAGGTTTTATATTTTTATATTTTATTTTTATAAAATTTTTATAAGAATTGAAAAATCTTTTTGTGTTTTTCTAATTTTCTGTATATACATAGGATACAAGAAGATTTCTCTTCTTTTGAAGATAAAGCGCACTGAAGCGTACACTTTTCTTTTCTTTAAGGAGCGGGGCCTAAAGTGTTTTCTGCAGACGCCATCTCTTATGTTCATCATATATAAATTCCTTGAACCTTTGGTTTCTGATATATCACTCTTTTCAGCAAACAAACGTCGAGTCTTTCCTTTTTATGATTAAGAGATGTACCTGCAGTTAAGTTAAGAGTCCCTACACTGACATTAGAAGTTTGTTCGCATTTACATGGGTTAGTGATATCTTCATTTGAACCATTTGGGGGTTCATTGTCAACCTTGGTTGTACTATCCATGAACATCTTTCCAGTAGGTATCCACCTAAGACCAGCAGTCTTGAAAATTCTACCCGTCAATTTCCACCTAGGACAAGATCTAGGATTGTTTGGTTTCTCATGCACAGCAGAAGACTTATTAGGAGAAATCCTATATCCTTTAGAGATCCATCTTTTAGGTTTGATTACATTAGTTATCTTTTCTACGGGTTTGATGTTGTTTCTAGTCCTATAGGATTGAACCTTAAGTGAGAGTTTACCTCTTTTAGAAATTTTGTTAAACATGCATCATGATTTTTTAAAGACACATTTCTGACAAGTCAAACAAACAAAGTGTTTGGAGTCCGAAAAGGAACTAAAATTACTAGAGTGATCTACTAGTAGCACACTATTTGATGTTGCACCACTACTCTTAGATACAGGCAAACTCCTAGATGTTTGATTGTTGCTCCTAGGTTTTTGTTTGCTATCATTAGTAGTATTTTGTAGACTAGTAGTATGCATCACACTAGGTTTTGAATTCCTATTTATTTTTTGTGTCTTTTTCCTAGCTTCGTCTAGATAGTGATTATGAGCCATATCATTTGAATCATACGATTCTTCTTGACTATTCCTAGATGAGCCAGGTGCAATTACGTGATGAGGTTTTGCAAGCACATATTCTCGAACTTTAGGCAAATAATTAGGAGTGACTGGTTTTGACAAAACGTTATTCCCATCAACTTAGGAGGCAAACTGTGGTTTTGAAAAGTTAGGTCGTTCAGATTTAAACGCATTCGGTTGTCTAACAATTGATTGATTTCTGGGTGGTTGTAAAACCGGTTTCCCCAAGATTGGTGGTTTTTCAAACTTAGTATCCACACTTTTTCCTTTTAACTTTCTTAATTTGTTTTTCAATGCTACATTCGCAAAAACCTTTTCCTGAATCTGAGATTTTAAATCTGCATTTTCAACGGTCTTACTATTTACTTGAGCAATCAATGAGTCATTAAGGACTTTTGTCTGAACTCGTGTCTTTTTGATAAAATCATAAAGTTCTTTGTAACACTGTTTCAAATGCCTATTTTCCTTATGCAACTTCTCATTCTCTGCAAGTATTTTAGCCACACTATGTTCCAATTCGATATTGATTTTTCAAGTACCTCTATTTCCCTTTTAATCTTGGCTTTATTACTTGTTTCATTCAAAATTTGACCATGTTGCCTGAATTTTAAAGCTTGATTTTGATATTTAAGTTCCAAATTAACACAATGTGCTTCCATTCTAGAAAAATCTTTTTGAAATTAGGCAACGGTTTTTTTGAGAGAAATATTTTTAGACTCGAGAGATTGGTATGATTGTTCACTTGTGTTAGGTTGAGTTAATGGATCAAGTAAAGGACTTGTAACTTGACATTTTTTAGCACTCTGGTCAATCTCTCCTCCCATATGACACATATTTGTTGAATTAGGAGTGGTATTGCTATCAACCTTTTCCAACAGATGTGTGTCATAAATGGATTCATATTGCACAAAATGTTGTTGTTCATACGCAAGTACATTATGATGAGCATTCAATTGTACCTCAGCAAATAGCACTTGGTCATTTACTGGTCTTATATCTGCATCCACAACATGTGTGATATAATTCCCTGAACTGCTGCTTATATCCTGCTTGTCTGACTTTGTCCCACTGCATTCTATAACAACCAACCTAGCATCTAATGCTTTACCCATATCGACCTTTTCCTCTTGCATTTGCATCTGAGTTTCATTTACTGATTTGCTAAGTGCATTCTCTGATCTGTTGTTTATAGATTCTATCCCACTGCTTTTCATGACAACTAAACTGGCATCCACTACTTGAACCGGATTGATCTGGACATCTTTTGGCTGCAGTTTAAAACTTTTTTCAAGTTCATGTTCATGAAGTATTTCTGCATTCAGCTATTTTCAAGTCTTCTTTAGTGCATTCACTTCATTTTATAATTAACCGTATTTAATTACACTTTTATCAATGAAATCTTCAAGTATGTCTAGGCTCTTGAGTAAAGCACGTCTGTAGGTTTTAGGTTCACAATACGTGTAATCTTTGAAATTTTGTTGCCAACATTGATGTAGATGATCCGAAGTGTTATGAATCGAGAAAAGACTCGGCCACTTCCAAAGTTGTAATAGTATAGCTAGTAGCATAATATTTGGAAACTTACCAAGCTAACTGGGTCAACATAAGTCATCCTTATGTTGACCGGCCAATGCAAGGTATAAATACCCCTCTTCATGCCTTGGAGAGGGTTGGTTGTTCATTTGGTTATTCATCTTAATACATTTTCTTTTCTTTCTCTCACTAAGTGCTACAACCCTCATTTCTCTCTCTAATCTTTCTTTCTTGATTAGTTGATAAGTGATTTGATACGTTTACAATTGGTATCAGTCGCCATGGGGTGATATCGTGAGCTTGTGTGCGTTTATATATTGGCTCGATCATTAGTTTTAGTTCTTTATTGGTTTCGTGTGCTTCATAATTCAAACCCGGATTTTTGTATTTAAAAGTCTTAAAGTTTGTGTTTTTAAGCAAGATATAGGCCTAAGATAACTAGTTGTGCAAGAAAAATCAAGGTAAAACATCAAAAAGGGTGAGTTTTTGGTGATTTTTTGTGAAAAAGTACGTTTCTATTTGAAGGAAGCAAAATATGTTTTGAAGGTAGCGAAACATGTTTTGAATCTAGCGAAATATGTATTCTAGCGAAATGTGTAAGCGAAATGCAACGAAATATGACAGGTTGACCTCAAGCGAAATACGTCATTTATAGGAAACCAAACTCTGCTTAATTTTTCTTAGGCCAAGCGAAATATGTTCCTAAGCGAAATATGTCTCTAAGAGATTTATGACAGGTTGCTAGTTCAAGCGAAATACGTAGTTGTGTAAGACGAAAGTATGTTCAATTTTTCTTATTTCAAGCGAAACATTACATATTCAACCGAAACATTACCTTTGTCATATTCAAGCGAAATATTACATCAGTCATAAAAAGATTTTATTTTCTACGGTTTTTCTTACTTTGTAAAATCCTATGAAATACTTGGATTTCTCAGTTTTAGTGAAGATTTGTAAAATCCTGTGGAATGTAAATCTTATTCACCAACAACAACAACTCTTAACACAATCCTCCTTTATCATTGTTCGATCACTTGTTAATCATTTCACTTATCAATTAATTCAAGATGACTACTTTAGCAGAACACATCATTGTTGCTGGAGCTGAGAACCGTCCTCCAATGCTTGAAAAATCAATGTATGATTCATGGGCAAGTTGTATACGTCTATTCATCAAAGGGAATAAACATGGTAGGATGATGCTTGATTCAATCAATAATGGTCCATTGGTTTATTCAACTGTTGAAGAAAATGGGCAAACTAGACCTAAGAAATACTCTGAACTCACTGAAGCACAACAACTTCAAGATGATTGTGATGTTCAAGCAAAGAATATCATTCTTCACGGTCTTCCACCCGATGTGTATGCACTTGTTAACCATCAAGAGGCGGTTAAGGATATATAGGATAGAGTCAAGATGATAATGAAAGGCACTAAATTATCATACCAAGAACGTGAATACAAATTGTATAACTTGTTTGATAAGTTTGCTCATGTTCCAGGTGAAACACTATATGAGTACTACTGGAGATTCTCTCAGCTGATCAATGACATGCATACTAATGGGATGACTATGCAACAAGTTCAAGTCAATACCAAGTTTCTGATTACTCTTCCATCAGAATGGAGCAAGTTTGTCACTGATGTGAAGTTAGCTAAGAGTTTGTATACCACCAACTATGATCAGTTGTATGCATACCTTAGTCAACATGAACGACATGCTAATGAAGTTCGTATCAGTCATGAAAGATATCCGGATTCTCTTGCTTTCGTAGCCAACTCTCCAACTCTATACAATCCATCTCAGTCACCACAACATTCAGGTTATTCAATGTATCCACCTCCTTAGCAATTCACACCAGTTTATGCAGTACCCATTCATCATCAACACCATATACTCTAGTCAATCCATAATAACATCCAGTTTCCCTTCCACCATTCATATTTCCTTCAATGACACAACAATCTCAAGCTGAATTTCCCTAATTGGACTCTAGTCTTGTTGTTCCTATGTTTCAGCAAGGAGAAGATCTGATTGAATGCATCAACAAAGCAATGACATTTCTTTCTGCTGTAGCATCAAGGTTTCCACCATCAAACAATCAACTCAGAACATCGTCTAATCCTAGAAATCAAGCAACCATTCAAGATGGTAGAGTCACCGTTCAACAAGTTGAAGGAAGACAAAATAAGAGTTATGCTGGTACAAGAAATAGAGGAATTGCTACTACTTCAAAGGTAAATTTTGTAGCTGGTCCACCAAGAGTTGTGAAGTGTTATAACTGTCAAGGAGAAGGGCATATAGAAAGATGGTGTACTCAGCCAAAAAGGCCAAGGAATGCTGCATGGTTTAAGGAGAAATTGATATTAGCCGAAGCTCAAGAAGCGGGTCAGATATTGGATGAAGAAAAACTTGCATTTTTAGCAGACCTTGGTATATCAGAAGCTCCAGTTGCTCAGCAGATAATCCCTCAGAATTCAGCTTTCTAAACTGACGACTTGGATGCATATGACTTAGATTGTGATGACTTATCCTCGGCTAAAGTGGTTCTGATGGAAAATCTTTCAAGCTATGATCCTGAAGTTCTCTCTAAGGTACCATATTCTGATTCTTATCCGAAAGATATGATTAATCAGGATGTGCAAGAGATACATTATTTTGAACAAACACATGTTGATGATTTTGAAGATAATGAGATACATAGTGGTAGTAATATCATTCTGTACTCTCAATATCTGCAAGAGTCACAAGATGCGGTTATTCAGGATACTGATCCTTCTGCACCTAATGATTTATTTGTGCTATCCTTGGTGGAACAAATGACTGATCACATAGCTCATTTAGATAAAGAAAATCAGACAAATAAAATGGTAAATGAATTATTAACCACAGAGCTTGAGAGATACAAAGAACGAATCACCATTTTTGAACAAAGACTTATTGCAAATTTAAATAAAAAGGAAAAATTAATAGATTCTCAAATGGATGATTTAATTCGAGATAGAAATGCAAAGCTTGCGGCTTTTTAGCAGGACATCGATACACTTAAAGAAACTCTTTCTAATAATGTCAAAGAAAAGGAGTCTTTATCAAAAACATTAATTGTTTTCATAACAGAGTCTAAAAAAAAGAATCTAAGTACATTGACAAGGAAATTGTTTTGGAAAAACAAAATAAAGAACTAGAGAATATTATTTGTAAGATGTATTGATCTACGCAAGCAATGCATATGCTAACGAAACCACAAGTTTTTTACGATGACACTCACAAACAAGCTCTTGGTTATCAAAATCCGTTCCATCTTAAAAGAGCTCAGTGGATTCAACCAACATTATATGATGGTAGTGTTATTGCTAAAGAACATGCTGTGATTTCTGTGATTGATGATGAAGAGACATTGATTTTGGAATAAGAGAGTCAATCAAAGAACCTTGATAAACAAAATGATCTAATTTCAATAGAAAAGAAGATTAAGATATCTCCAATTGACTATTCAAAATTGAATAAGATTAAAGAAGATTTTGAAAAACATTTTGCCACTCAAAAAGAATTGTCTGCAGAACAAGTTTTCTGGTTAAAACATTTGTCCCTTTCTGAAACACCCGTTACGTCACATACACCTGTTAGAATCGAAGCTCCTAGTGAACTTCCTAAGGTAAGTTTGGTAAATGAAAGTCTTAAAAAGCTAAAATATCAACTGGCCAATTTTGACAAAGTGGTGAAAAAGAGACTAAGATCTAATGCTATTACTGCGGGGTCTTGGGGTTTTGAACATACAAAAGAATGTTTTGTAACTAAAATAATTCTGTTTTTAAAAGTTTTAAAAGACACATTTAATGCGTTTGATAAAACTCTTCTAGATGAAATTACTGAAGTTCAAACTGTTTTTAACCAAATGGAGGCTGCTGTTGATTAGTGTTCTGTAGACAAGAACGTTTTTGAAATTCAAATTAAACAACTTAGGATTGATAATGATCAACTCTTGAACCAAATCATGTCTTAAGAAATTATGCATATTGTTGCGAATTTTGTGGATATTCTTGATGTGAAAAAGTCATGTGTGAATAATTGCGGCAATAATTCTAAACTTGAGACAGAGCTTTTCAAAAAAAGATGTTATTGAAAAAGAGGCTTACGATAAACTTGTCAAATTATTCAAATATTAGAAAAACATTGCATTTCATGGAATTAGCAACTCAACTTAATCAAGAGATTTTTTCAAAGGAAAATTCTGGTGAAAACCTAAATGCTCCCACATTTAAACAATTATTAAATAAAAAATTGAAAGCACAGTCACAAAGAAGACACAATCATTAGAAAGTTGAAGGAAAGAATTAAATCTTTGAGTAGAAAAGATAATATGGAAAATGTAAAGAATAATATTGATGAATTGAAATAGTCAAAAGTGAAACGGAACATAGTGTGGCAGACAATAACTTACGAAAAATGGAAATTTGAGAAAGATGAAGAGCATTTTGAAATCAATTTACCACAGACCAATTTTGACGCAATAGAAAGATATGGTTCAATTTAAAAAACATTGTGACTATTTAATTGCTCAAATTAATGCAAAGTCTCTTGAAAATTCGGATTTAAATGCTCAACTTCAAGAAAAGGTTTTTGCTAATGCATCATTGAAAAATGAATTAAGGAAACTTAAAGGGAAAAATGTTGTCGATACTATGGTTTCAAAACCTAATGCCACTATTGCTCCCGGAATGTTCAAGCTTGACATAGAACCTATTTCTCCTAGGCTTAAGAACAACAAGGATGCTCATGAGGTTTACATTGAGAAGAATATAGAATATACTGACACTCTTTGTGGATTTGTAGAACGTGCTAGAACACAGTATCCTAGTAAACCTTTATTAGAATTTGCTTACATGTTTACAAAACATGTTCGGGAATTGTTAGTCTATGCCTCTCAGACATGCCCTAATTCACCAAAACCTAGTGAGAAGTTAGTTGCTGTCACACCGATCAATAAGGACAAAAGAGTTAGATTTGTTGAATCTGTCACATCATCAAACAATATTCCCAAACAGACTGATTCTCTTAAAACCAAATATTCTAACAAGCCTTTGTTGACTTCTACAGGATTAAAACCTACTACTAGTGCTAGCAGATCAAAGCCTTCATGCAATACAAAGAACAATAGGATCAAGCGGCCACCACGTAGCAATCAGAAGAATAAAGTAGAAGACCACCCTAGGAAAGTTAAATCTAGTTTGAATAAGACGAATTCTGTTTTTGAACCTATCAGTAATGCACTTGTTAAGCATTCTGTGAGAAATTCTAAGTTTGAATCTATTTATGCTATCTATAACAAATGTTTGTTTGATGCTAATCATGATATGTGTCTTGTTGATTTTGTAAATGATGTGAATGTTCGTTCGAAATCTAAATCTAAAAGAAACAAAAAGGAGAAAAGCTTAGAATCATATGGGTAAAGTGTTCACTGATGTAGGATATAAGTGGAAACCAACAGGAAGATATTTTACTGTAGTTGGTAACTCGTGTCCTTTAACTAGGATCATTCCCTAGAAAATAGTACATCTTAAGGAAACCACTCCTAAGTCAGCTGAAACACCAAAACCAGAGATTAAAGTCTATAGAAGGAGACCCAAACAAATAAAATCAGTAGGTTCGAGTAAAAAAGATAATATTGTAGAATCTAAAATTGTTAACAACTCGGAACCCACTCATTTGTGGGGATCCAATGCTACAGATGTGCCATCTTCTTCTTCTCTTATCAATGACAGGTTATCCAGATCGTCCTCTGGTATCTGGACTCCAGCTGTTCAAAACATATGATAGGGAACCGCTCTCAGCTCATGAACTTTGTTAGTAAATTTCTGGAAACTGTTTGATTTGGAAACGACCAAGTTTCAAAGATAATAGGGTATGGTGACTATCAGCAGGGGAACATAATTATCTCAAGGGTGTATTATGTTGAAGGGCTTAGACATAACTTATTTTCTGTTGGATAATTTTGTGACGCGGATCTTGAAGTTGCATTTTGGAATAACACTTGCTTTATTCGGAATTTAGAAGGTGTTGATCTACTTTCAGGCTCCCGTGACACAAATTTGTACATAATTTCTTTTAATGACATGCTAAAGACTTCTCCGATTTGTCTTCTATCAAAAGCTTTAAAGACTAAGAGCTGGTTATGGCACCGTCATTTATCGCATCTCAACTTTGGTACTCTTAACAAGCTAGCCAAAGACGGTCTTGCACGCGGTATTCCAAAGCTTAAATTTCAGAAAGATCATCTATGTTCAGCGTTTGCATTAGGAAAAAGCAAGAAATCTTCTCATCAACCCAAATTTGAGGACACTAACCAAGAGAAACTATATCTTTTGCATATGGATCTTTGTGACCCGATGCGTGTGGAGAGCATTAACAGGAAAAAGTATATCTTGGTAATTGTTGACGATTACTCTCAATTTACTTGGGATAAATTTCTGAGATCAAATAATGAAGCTCTTGACGCTATCATCAAATGCATCAAAAATATTCAAGTTCGTTTGAATGCCACTATCTGTAATGTTAAAACAGATAATGGAATGGAATTTGTCAATCAGACTCTTCGTGATTTCTATGAAAATATCAGCATTTCGCATCAAACTTTTGTTGCTTGCACTCCTCAACAGAACGGCGTTTTCGAACAACGAAACTAAACTCTTGTGGAAGCTGCCCAAACTATGCTGATATTTTCAAAATCTCCTCTGTTTCGATAGGCCGAAGTAATCAACACAGCTTGTTATACCCAAAACCATTCTCTAATTCGTCTTAGATACAACAAAACTCCATATGAGTTGATGCATGACAAGAAGCCGGATTTATTGTTCTTTCATGGCTTTGGTTCACTATGTTATCCAACCAATGACAATGAAGACTTGGGTAAACTAAATGCAAAGGCTGATATTGGTATTTTCGTTAAATACATGCCAGTAAAGAAAGCTTTCAGAATCTATAAAAGAAGAACCCAGAAAATTATAGAAACCATGCATGTGACGTTTGATGAGCTGACAGCGATGGCTTCTGAACAATTCGGTTCAGGACCCGGGCTTCAAGTAATGACTCCTGCAACATCCAGTTTAGGACTCGTACCAAACCCTATTCCTCAACAACCTTGTAATCTACCAAAAAGAGATGATTGGGATAGTTTGTTCCAACTTTTGTTCGATGAATACTTCAATCCTCCAACTATTGCTGTCTCTCTTAGTTCCAGTAGCGTTTGCACCCTAAGAGCTGTTGATTTAGCCCGATTCAACTTGTGTCTTACGTCTATTGGCAAAGTTGCACCAGCAACAGTATCACATCAACACAAGAACCAAGAAAAATTCCTCTAATCTATTTCCTAAAGGTGTGTTGAAGAATCACCTAAAACACTACTATTTCATGATGATCCTCTTCACGAATTTCTTCATAAAGACTCGACTTCTTAAGGATCGTCATCTAATGTGAGACCATCACACACTCTATTCGAACCTATTGGTAGATGGACTAAGGATCATATAATAGCAAACAAGATCGGTGATCCTTCTCGTTCAGTCTCCACCAGAAAGCAACTCAAAACTGACGCCATGTGGTGTTACTTTGATGTCTTCCTAACTTCTGTAGTACCAAAGAACTTCAAACAAGCAATGACCAAACCATCAACGATCGATGCAATGCAAGAAGAAATTCATGAATTTGAAAGACTATAAGTTTGGGAATTGGTGTCGTGTCCAGAAAAAGTCATGTTGATCAAACTTAAATGGATTTATAAGGTCAAGAGAGACAAATTTGGTAGGGTAATAAAGAATAATACTAGATTAGTTGCTTAGGGGTTCAGGTTAGAGGAAGGAATCAATTTCGAGGAATCATTTGCACATGTTAAAAGAATAGAGGACATCTGTATCTTTGTAGCAAATGCCGCCAACAAGAATATGACGATCTTCCAAATGGACGTCAAAACGACTTTCTTAAATGGCGAGCTCAAGGAAGAGGTCTATGTTTCTCAACCAGAAGGATTTGTTGATCAGGACTACCCATCGCATGTGTATAAGCTC
The DNA here is from genome assembly GCA_026074375.1 of Tanacetum coccineum. Taxonomy (NCBI): domain Eukaryota; kingdom Viridiplantae; phylum Streptophyta; class Magnoliopsida; order Asterales; family Asteraceae; genus Tanacetum; species Tanacetum coccineum. The sequence goes on from BQNB010057069.1 coordinate 19,798, forward strand.
AAAAAGGCCCTGTACGGTCTCAAACAAGCACCACGTGCATGGTACGACATGCTTTTAAGTTTCCCCATTTCACAACATTTCTCCAAAGGTGTAGTTGATCCAACACTCTTCACACAGAAAGTAGGAAATGACTTATTGCTGGTACAAATTTAGGTTGACGATATAATATTTGCATCCACTAATAATGCTTTGTGTAATGAGTTTGCTAATCTGATGACCACTAAGTTTAAGATGTCAATGATGGGTCAGATGTCATTCTTTTTAGGATTACAAATTTGAAATTTCTCAAAGTCCCAAAGGCATCTTCCTAAACCAATCAAAATATGCTTCAGAAATTATTAAAAATATAGTTTGCTATCTAGTGATTCTGTAGACACACCTATGGTGGAAAAGAATAAACTAAATGAAGATCTACATGAGACACCAGTTGATGCTACACTTTATCGTGGCATGATTTGATCCCTCGTGTATCTGACATCTAGTAGACCCGACCTAATTTATGCAGTCTGCTTATGTGCCCGGTATCAGGCAAAGCCTACCAAAAAGTACTTAAATGCGGTTAAGCGGATCTTTCGATACTTAAAGGGAACAATTAACATGGGTCTATGGTACTCGAAGGATACCGATATGTCTCTAACAGCATATTCAGACGCAGATCACGCGGGGTGTTAGGACACTAGACGCAGTACATCAGGAAGCGCTCAATTCTTAGGTGATAAACTTGTTAGCTGGTCTTCCAAGAAGCAAAAAAGCATTGCGATATCGAGTACAAAGGCTGAATATATTGCCTTATCTGGGTGTTGTGCTCAAATCCTATGGATGCGATCACAGCTAACAGACTATGGGTTTACATTCAATAAGATTCCTCTGTACTGCGATAACAAAAGTGTGATTGCTCTATGCTGCAACAACGTTTAACACTCAAGAGCCAAGCACAATGATGTATGCCACCATTTTATAAAGGAGCAAGTGGAGAATGGAATAGTTGAACTTTACTTTGTTTGGACGGAATATCAACTGGCTGATATCTTCACCAAACCGTTGCCACGAGAAAGATTCAACTTCTTGATCGAAAAGCTTAGTATGAGAAGCATGTCTCCCGAAACGCTAAAACGTCTGAAAGAGGAAGAGGACGAGTAATGGTGGTAACTCGTGAAATATCATGTGTATTATATGTATATAAGAAAACATAAAACCCAAAAAGATTTTTCATTTTTTATAAACTTTTCAAAAAAAAGAAAATATAAAAATATAAAACCAGAAAAGAAAATAAAAATTAAAAAATCAGAAAAATACAAAAATAAGTATTCATGACATGTTTTCTAGAATCGATAATATTTACGGCCTTAGAAATGCCATTCAATAATGGCACAAAGCTGTAAATAAAGTTCGAATAGAAAATATGTCATATGGCTTGCTATCAAACCAGATAGCAACCCGGTCTTCAATTAAAAGGCAAGTATTTCGTCAAAAAGAAAACTTGAACTCACAACGGGAAATTAATTTTTCTCGGGAATGAATTACTCCATATTTATTTAAAGGCTTGTGTTTACTTTGCAACATAACCCGTGCTTTCTATATCAAATAAGTATACGTGTCAGTGCATTTATTTATGTTAACGAGAGAAATCTTGTTTTTAATGGTATTGTTTTAAGAAAAATAATTAAAAATATTAGTTTCTCATCTAAAAAGATTTTTAAAAGAAGTTTCTATCACTCAAACAATGTCTACAACTCTTTAAATAGAAAACGGGACCTTATTTGAGGGGGGAAAATACTCAAATTCTTTCAAAAATGATCTTTCAAAAAGTCATCTAGGAATAAATGGTATAAGGTTTTTCAGTAACAAATTATCAATTAAAGGGGAGTTAATGTATTTTTAACTCCATTGTTATTAAAATGTTATTGAATTTAAGCTTTAGGGACTAAATGGCAAAAATATAAGACTTAAAACTTTAGTTATAACATTAAGGGGCTAAATGTGTCATTTCTATAAGTAATTTATACTTAGTTCTAAGTTTTTAAATGAAAAGAATAGAAATTACAAAGGATAAGGACCATTCCTGCCAATTTGAAAACTTTAAACGGTTATATTCCTTTGCTACACATTTCGCTCAGTTTCACAAATCCAGACACTCTCATATACTCTCTACACATTTCGCTCCCTTCATAATCGAAAATTCAAACATGGTTTTAAGGCAAAAGACTCACACCCACTCGTTTCTATACTATTCCTCATCATTAGGTTTTAAAACTAATTAAAACTTTATTTTTAAACTCCTTTTATCATTGTTCATTCAATAATCATTTAAAATTGAATTTTGTGGTTCATAATTTAAAAGTTCAGTGTTTTGTTTAATTGATTGAGGGGTTTTGTGCATTAGGGTGTGATTAAGGTGCGTGGGAAACAGTTTTAGGTATATCAATAGTATACGTGAGATATTTGGATTTTTGTAAGTTTGAATGGTGCGAAACATGAGTGGGTGAGTGAATAGTTGTGGGTTTTATGTGTTTTTTGTTTAGTTACACTCAAATGAGGCTTCCCTTTTTCTCTTTTTTTCCCCTCCACCCTTTTTTTTTTTTCCCCCCTCCCCTTTTCTTTTATTTCTCTTTTTTTCCTCTTCCTTCTCCCCTTCTTCCCCCTCTTCTCTCCTCTTCCCTTCTTTCACCTCTTTTTTCTTTCCCTTCCCCCACCTCTTTTTTTTCCCTCTTCCTCCCCCTTCCCCTTCCCTCTTCCTCTTCCCCCTTCTTCCTCTTTTCTCTTCTCTTCTTTTTGTTTTCTTCCCTCATTTTTCCCTCTTTTCTCCCCTTTCCTTCTACTTTCTCTCCTCGTCCCCCTTCTTACTGTCTTTCTTGGTGCGAAACATGAGTGGGTGAGTGAATAGTTGTGGGTTAGTGTTTAGATACCTCAAATGAGCCTCTTTATGCTATCAGAACACTGTTATGCTTCCTTTGATCTCATTTACTTGGAAACTTTGATTATTAGGTGTGTTAGTATGAAAATGGTATAAGTGTTGCTTGTTTTATGTGCTCTGAGTATTTGTGTTAGGCTCTGCGTACTATATCATATGTTCTTAGCCTCCTAAAATGTCCTTATCATGTTTGCCATGAGTTTCTTCCCTATGTGTACTCGAATTTTGATTAGGAGGATTAAAGTTTTGTTTAAATCAAGTGATAAATGTTTCTGTGATGTTATTGATTGATATGTGATGATTGTTAGAAGTGCTTATAGGTTTTTAATTGGTAAAACCTGAATTAAGTGTTTTTTTTAATGAAGCAAAACATGTTTGGTTTGAATGAAGCGAAACATGTTTGGCTTGAATGAAGCGAAACATGTTTTCAAGCGAAACATGTTTCACTCATTCTAAGCCAAACATGTTTGCCTTATTCTAAGCGAAACATGTAATACTTTCTTCAAGCAAAACATGTAAGATAGTTTTCAAGCGAAACATGTAAAACAGTTTTCAAGCGAAACATGACAGGTCACATTTCGAGTGAAACATGACAAAATATAAAAGGAAACTCTGCCTAACTTTTTTAAAATTTGTGTAATACTTGCTTATGGTGTCATGTTTCATAATGTGTTATGCTTGAATGTTCATTACTTGCTCTCTGATTGAATGTGTGTCCTAAGCTCCCTTGGAAATGTCTTGTTGACTTTTTCAGTTGATGTTAACTATTGACCTTAGTTGACTTGTTCATAGAGTTTAGTAATTATGTCACGTCTGCATGAAACCTAATCAAAGATTAATAATATCATCAAGGATAACCAAGCTAATCAGTAAAATATATATGTTGTGTATATAAACTGTATTGGTTAATTCTTAAGCAGAATCGTGAATCCTTAAGAAACATAACAAGTTACTGCACGTGATGAAAAATAGGTTCCATTCACTGAGAGAGTTAAGATTAGCTCTACCAATATCATATTGGAAACCACAGTACCATGGAAGGAAGATACATTTCAAGTGGCCATTGATCTTGTCAAGAACTCTTCGTGCTTCAAGGCTTTCACTATCTCTGCAGATGTCCTAGAAATCTTTATGCAGCAGTTCTGGTATTCAATCAAGAAGGTTCAAGGCACATATTCTTATAAATTCCTCTTATCCAACAAGAAGTGTGTGGTCAATGTTGATGTCTTTAGGACAATTCTTGATATCTGTCCAAGAGTGGAAGGTGTGAACTTCACTGATATACCAGATGATGATACCACACTTGCTTTTCTAATTAAGTTGGGTTATAAATGTCCACTGTACAAGCACACCAACATGTTTTTGGATCATATGCATCAGCCATGGAGTACTCTGGCAGCTATAATCAACAAGTGTCTCTCTGGAAAGATAGCAAGCAATGACAAACTATATAAGTCCAGAATTGACATACTATGAGGCATGTTCTACAGAGAGAATGTCGACTATCCAGAGTTGATTTGGGAAGATCTTGCTTACTAAATTGATCCCAGAAAGGAGAAGAGATCAAGACGTAAAAACATGCCATTCCCCCGATTCACCAAGGTCATCGTCAATCATTTCCTCAAGCAACACAAGTCTTTCTCAAACCTTAAGTATCAACACTATCATACAATCAAAGATGATGGTATTGTATGTAGATTAAAGTTTGTCAGAATAGGTGAAGATTACCAGGAATATGGACTTTCCATTCCAGAGACTATGCTGACAGAAGCAATCAAACAATCTGAATCCTATCAGATGTTCATCAAGTATTCTACTAGTCAGATTCCCCCTAAGAAGAGCAGAGGCAAAGGCTCACAAAGAAAGAAGACTGCTGATGACTCTCATGAAACTGTTGATGTATCTAAAGAGTCTGAACCTGAACCTGAACCAGTTAAGAGAAAGACTTCTAGTAAGAGAAGAGTCAAGAAGAAAGTCACACTGTCTGCTGATGACAACATTATCTCTGATGATCCTGACACTGCTTTGGAGTTAGGCAAGTCTATCAGCCAAACTAAAGCTGAAGAAGCAGAAGCAGCAAGACAAGTCCATGCTACTCATGCAAGGATCGTAATTGAATCTGCTAAGAAGAAGTCTGGTGGCAGAAGTTCTAAGAGTGTAGTCATTCAAGACACTCCAAGTGCTCCAAATTCAAAACCCACCACTTCAAAGACTAAGCTCAAAGGTGCTCCATCTCTTACTCCAGAAGAACAAGAGGCTACAGACATCATGCAAGCTCTTAAGGAAAGCAAGAAGACAAGCAAGAGACAGCCAGGTATTGAAGGCTCAAATGAAGGAACTGGTACTATAACAGGGGTTCCCAATGAGTCCACAGTCGTCTCTGCTACCTCAAGTGAAGGAACTGGTACTAAACTAGGGGTTCCCGATGAGGAAAAGGATATTACTGAAGAAAATGTTATTCTTGAGTGGGGATCAGAACAAGAAAGCGAATACTCAAAAGAAGATAAACTTGGAGACAAATAGAAGGATGATAAAGATGATGATGAAGGAAATGATTATGTCAGAGATGATCAAGATGCTGATGATGAAGATGCTGAAACTGAATCTGATGAAGATGATATCTATAAGTATAAGATTCGTGTGCGCAAGGATGAGGATGAAGAGATGATTAATGCTGAAGTTGATGATTCTGATAAAGGTGATGAAGAGGTTACTGATGCAGCAAAGGCATGTGTTGAAAAGACTTCAGAAGTAAAGGACGATGCCAAGAAGACCGAATTCCCTCCATCAAGCTCTAGCTTATCTGTATCTTCAGGTTTTGGTGATCAATTCCTTAAACTTTCTTCTGATTCTTCTTTAGCTAGTACTATTAAGGATACTACAGATGCAGAGATCAACTCATTTTTGGAAGTTAAGATCCAGTTTGAAGTTCCACATACCCAGTCTTCATCCATCCTTAGTGTACCAGTATTTGTGATTTCCAAACCCATAGTTCTCACACCAGTTCAAGAATCTCCTTCAAAAGCTACTGTAACAACTCTACCTCCTCTATCTATATCCACCACACCTCTTGTACCTCAACAAACAACAACACTGATTCCCACACCACCAACCACAACCGATGCTTAAATAATCACCACTGCTGTTTCTAAATCCGATGCACTCTCTGCTGTTCAGCTAAAAGTTGCTAAATTGGAAAAAGATATGTCTGAACTCAAGAAAATAGATCTATCTGCTGAAGCTCTTGCTGCTCTCAAGACACAAGTTCCATCTGTTGTTGATAATTATCTTGGATCTAAAGTTAGGGATGTATTTCAAAAGGAACTGAAGAAACACACAACAGATCTTATTTATAAATATTCCATGCAGCAAATTCTTGAGTTGCCTAAGAAACAGACACCAACAGTTGATCTAGAACAAGAATCAGAGAAAACTCCTTCAGAGATTCTTATGATTAAAAGGGAACAAGCTAAGAAGCTAAAGATGCCAAAGTTTACTATCAAGTCTATAAACAAGGCAGCTCTCCATGAGTACGATCTGAAAAGTGCTCTATACCAGACCATGCATGCTAACAAGTCTTTCAATAGAAATCCTGCTAATCATTGATTGTACCATGCTCCCATGGAAGCTCTGATAGAGGATGAAAATGGAGTTGCTAATACAGTTTAAGACCATAAGAGAAAGCATGATGATGATGATGAAGACCCTCCAGCTGGACCAAACCAGGGTAAGTAGACCAAGAGGAGAAGAACTAAAGATTCAGAGTCTTCAAAGAAGCTATCCACCACCAAAGAAACCCTTAAAGGTAAAGCTCCATCTAAAGGCTTCAAAACTGGTAAGTCTGCTTCGACAAAGGAACCAGTTAAAGAACCTATTGCTGAGGTGGTTATGGATGATGCAGGTGATGATGTGGTTCGTGATGATGATCAATCACAAGATGCTTCTAAACCCAAAACAGCCAAGACTCCGAATCCAGATTGGTTCAAGCAACCTCCAAGGCCTCCTACACATGATCCTGAATGGAATAAGCGTCAAGTTATACTTGATCAACCCGAACAGCCTTGGTTTAATGAAATGGTCTCTGCTATAAAGGATCCTCTCACATGCAACGACCTCATGGCCACTCCGATTGACTTCTCTAAGTATGTGTTGAATCAACTCAAAATTGACAATCTTACTCAAGATATCTTGTTAGGACCTGCCTATAATCTGTTAAAAGGCACGTGTTCTAGCAGTGTCAAACTAGAGTACCACTTTCAAGAGTGTTTCAATGCATTAACAGACATGCTTGATTGGAATAATCCAGGAGGAGATCGTTACCCCCTTTGACCTATCCAAACCTCTTCCTTTGCAAGGTCACCCAAGTCATCAAACGGTTACTGCTGGTTACTTCTTCAACAATGACCTAGAGTATCTGAAATCTTCTGATCCGGAAAGGACATATACTACGTCGATCACGAAGACCAAAGCAGCTAGGTATGAGATTGAAGGGATTAAAGACATGGTTTCTACGCTTTGGAGTCCTACCAAAGTGGGGTATGACAAAGATGCATTGAAAGGGATCAAACATTGGGGTGAAGGGCGTAAGCTATGGCACAGATCTCAACTGAACAAGTTCTCCAAGCATAATGTGTACTCTACTTAGAAAATTCTTGGTGTGAAGAGTATTAGTGTCAAGAAACTGCACAGATATGGTCATCTGGAAGAGATTGTGGTGAAAAGAGCTGACTGTCAGCTCTACAAGTTTAAAGAAGGTGACTTCGTGGATCTACACTTGAATGACATTGAAGACATGTTGCTTCTTTCCGTTCAACACAAGCTATCTCACCTCACCGAAAGCGATATTGTTGACTTTATTATGGCTCTTCATATGTTCACAAGAAGTCTTGTCATCAAGAAACGTGTCGAGGATTTACAGCTTGGTGTTGAGAGTTACCAGAAGAAACTCAACATCACTCTACCTAAACAGACCTTTCCAGAAATAAAATTCAAAGAACTCTACACTCCATCTCATAAACCACTAGGGGTAATCTATGAAGATCTGACCAAACAGAAAAGAGTGATGCGGGCTGATGAGCTGTACAAGTTCTCGGACAGGACACTCAAGAAAGTTCAGGATGAGCTTCATCATAGAGTACGCGATTTTCGTCTGGAATACATTACGGAGATGCCAAAGAGGAAGTGGACGGCTATTGACAGAAAGAGGTCGAAACTTATGGTCGAGCTGATTGATAAGCAGATGCGTGAAAGAAGGATCATTCGGAATCTTGAAAGATTGGTTGGTGCATGGGAACTTGAGATGGACTACAAACTGATGAGGCGTACCGTTTAATCGTCAGGTTCAATCTCAAAATCTTATCTTGTGAATATTGTGAATATGTAGTATAGACTTATAATAGTAGGCAATATAAATAGTGTTTGAGTATGAATTTTCTAGAATTTTTTAATAAATTCAAAAAAAATCAAATTAACGTACTCAACACTATATATATAATATCCTCGTAAATTAAGGGGGACCATCATAATGTTCCTAATACGGCTTGTTAATATTTAGACATTTTTTCCCTGAAACCATTAATATTTGAATCAATTGATATCCAAAATATCAAGAGATTTGACATTTTTGATAAGGGGAGAAAATGTGGTTACAATATATGGCTAAAGATGTGATTTTAAGAACTCAAGTGCAAGCTTCACCCTTCATGTGCTAAACATTTTTGAATATTGATGCACATGTTGAGGGGGAGCATTACAAATGGTTTTAAGGCTGAGAACAATACCAAAAGACCGAGCATGTCTGTAATTAATTGGAGTTATAAGGTGGTTAAGATTATGTATTCATTCCCACGATCCAGCCAGAGCCGAAGGGATCTACCCAGGGACATTTCATTAGTTAGAATAGAAATCATTAGGTATGATAAAAAATGGAGTAAAGTGAGAAAAGGGAATAATACAGACTAAGACAGAGCTGACACTAGAACAAACCCAACAAGGTATAAGTGATGAAGTCTTGGTAAGCATTAAAGGGGTTGAAGAATTAAAAAGAAAAGTTAAGATAAAGGGTAAAAAGAAAGAAGCCCTCTTTACACTTAGGCAGAAACCGGGTCAATACATAAACTGTCAGAAACACTAAGCCAAGTCCCCGGAGGGCTAACGGGGCGGCGCGGGGCGGGGGGGGTCAAGGGCGTCACGCGTCTCACAACCCCACCCCCCCCAGGTACGGTGCGCCCCGCCAAGCCGGCCCCTCCCCCCGGCCGCCAGCGGACCCGCGCCAGGTCCGGCGCCCCCCCAGCGACGCGTCCGCCGCCGCGCGGTGGCCGCCCGCCAGCTGCGCAGGCGCCCCACGCCGTCGCCGCCCCCCACCCCGCCCGCGCTCCCCCCCTACGCCTGCGCCCAACGCGCCGCGCGGGGGGCGTCGGGGGGGGCGGAGAGGGTGGAGGGGGCGGGGGGGGGGAGGTTAGGGTGGGCGGAGGGGGTGTGGGAGGGAATCACACTCGGCCAATACCCCACCCCACCTGCAGTCGACCACAAACGGGTTCCGCCTAAGACGCCGCAGCTAGGGTAGTCTAAGGGCCAGCGCCCGGACGGGCCCTGCCAGGCCGACACACCCCACGGGGCCACCCGCCGACCGGCCGCGGCGACGGCCAGGGGGGAGGGGGGACGCCGCTCCTCCGGCGCCCGTCCCCCCCACCCAACTCGCGCCCAGCACCGGCTAACGCGGCCCACCCGCCCGCCGGTCCCCGGCCCCCCCCCCCCCGCCCCCGTCCCCCGCCTGCCGCCCCGCGGCCCCTCCCCCCGCCCCCGAGCGTCCGGCGACGCCGGGCGCAGCAGCCAGGACCCAGACTCCGCCGCGTCGCCTGATCCGCGACCGGATCCCCCTGCCAGCCTCCCTCCCGCCGGCTCGGCGGTCGCGCCCGGCCCCCTCCGGCCCGCCGCCCCCTCCGGCCCAGCCGGCGGCACCGGCGGGGCCCCGCGGCGCCCGCCCCCCCCCGGGGCCGCCCCCGCGCGGGCCCTGCTTCAGATCAGTACTGCCGGGCCCGCTACCTCTCGCCGCAGAACCTATTCCCTCCCGAGCTGCAGGCCCCCCGCCCGTGACCCCCGTCGAGCCCTTCCCCCGGGGTTTGAGAGGCTCCTTGCCGCGGCTTTTTGGGCCCCGGGTCCCGGGGCGTGTCCCCGAGGACATGTCTCGGCCCCCCCCCCCATTCGGGGTGGTTGATTGTCCCGCCCGAGATTTCAGCTCCCACCCCGCGCATATTATAACTGGCTCGGCGTCTTCTCCCCCCCTCCCCCGCCCCCCTCCCCCTCCCCCCTCCCCCCCCCCCCCCCCTACCCTTTTTGTGCTCCCACCCCTGCCTCCCCCCCACACCACCCCCCCCACCCCCATCGAACTTTTATCCCTGCAGTCCAGTTTTTCCTCCACCCCCAACTAAATTCACAAAAAAATTCATCAATCCTCCTTGAACTCCCGTGCCCTCAACCACACTTTTATACAGCAATGCCCTCACCTCGTCCCTACGTCCGTGCGCAAATCTAACGGCGCGCCGACACCACACCTTTCAACTGTTCCTACTATACCGGCACCACCCCCCCCCCTTCCCGTTAATATTCTGCGCCTACCCTTCCTTGTTCCTTCACTCCCCGGACCTACTCCAACCCACACAACCGCTCAATACTCTTGAACTCTCATCTTCGCACCATATAATCACCACAATATAAATATCAAGAGATTTGCACTCTTTGCTTTCGAATTCCTCACCCGAACTCCTCACTCGGGCCAGATGCTAATAACTCTGTAGCGTTCTCACCTATAGGCTGCATAAGTCTGCGCCGATGCGTAAGATCACTCACCAGTGCTTAGCTTCACCCTTCATGCTCACCACGTGCACATCCCCCCCTTTGTTCCGACCTCAGGCGCACCCCCCCCCCTGCTAACCTGTGTGGGCGGAGGAGGGGAGTGCCCCCCCACCCGGACCCGAGCCCGAGCAGCCCTGCCCCCCCCCCCCCGCCAGCAGCCCATCCCTTTCATCAGCGATCTCGTATCCCCCGACCCCTCGCACACAGCCACATTACCGCCAGAATCGCCCAGCCGCACGCACATACCGTCGTGGAGAATCTCGCTCCATTTCCTTACCTCTCTTTCGCCACTCAACCCCCCCCTGGGTTCTGATACGAGATCCGGTGTATGGGCGCGTGTGTGCGCCTCATGAAGCTTCCACCCCACGCGTGTCCACTCAAGACCCCCCCACCCCACCCCCCCCCCCCCCCCCCACCCCCCCCCGACCCACCCCCCCCCCCCCCCCCCCTCGTCTCTGCCCCGGCCGTGTTTTCCTTCACTCTCACGCCTCCGTTGTTTTTTTATGCTCGTGGTTTTATTAAGATTATGATTCATTCCAATGATGATCCCAGCCAGAAGATCCGAGAGCGAAGGGAATCTACCCACAAGGGGGAGAAGGACAAGGGAGGCGGACATCTCCCATTAAAAAATTAGTTTTTTAGTCGCTTAGATTAGAAATCATTAGGTATGATACCTATAAAAAAAGGAGTATAAGTGTTCTAACGACGTTTGTCTAAAAGTCAGTTTGTAAAGTTTATTATGGGTTAAAGGTGGGTTGGAGTAAAAGACGTAGTTGTTGTTAGTTTTAGTAGTCCCGTAAGTAAATAAAGTCGTAAGAGGTATAAGGTAAATGAGGGGGAGCGAGAAAGAAGGGGAGGGGGAAAGGGAAGGAAAGAAGGGGGAGCGAAGAGGATCCATGGGGGGAAGGAGGAGGGAGAAAAAAAGGAAAAGGGGGAATTAGAAGAAAATAAACGGAAAAAAAAAGAAAATAGGAGGTGGGGAAAAAGGGAAAATAAAAATAAAATCTATAATAAAATATAATAAAAAATATTAAAAACATTCTATAAGATTAATACAGACTATAAGACAGGAGCTTCTGTGATGACCTCCTAGAACAAACCCAACAAGGTCATAATAAGTGATGACAACAATTTGAAAAATGATTTGAATAGTTCTTGGTAAAGCATATTTTTGAAGGGGGTTTTTTGTGGTTGATGAAAGAAATTAATAAAGAAAATGTTTAGATTACAAGTGTTTTATGCCTTAATTTTATATTAAGTGTAAAGGGGTTGAAGAATTAAAAAGAAAAGTTTAGATAAAGTGTTAGCCTTAATTTTATATAAGTCGAACAAGAATGTTATCGGTATTATTAGTCGCAATTAGTCTTGTTAAGTAATAAGATAGTCGGGTTCAACGGGCTTGGATTACAATCTAATATTGTCCGTATTTTGGGCTCAAAGCCCAAGATATGCCAAGCCTGGCCTATTAGTAGAAGCCCATACTCCTACATGTTGGCTAGGGGTATAAATAGGACCATCTCCACACATGGAGAGGGTGTTGGTTACCATTTCTTACACTTGTGTGTAATAAATCTGTCATTTTTCCTTTATCTCTTTCTAGCTTATTGCTTATTGGTATGGCTTATTGTTGTGATATGGGTTAAGTTTTGGGATAACATTTGGTATCAGAGCCATGGGTGGGTTTAGTGATTTTAGTTTTTTTTTTGTGAGCTTATTCGGCTTAGTGAGCTTATTTTTTTTCTTTTTCTTCTATTCGCCTTATCTTTTTATTTTTTCTCTCTTTTTTATGTTTGTCTTA
>BQNB010057070.1:0-12315 GCA_026074375.1 Tanacetum coccineum
CCTTACTATACTAAGCAGGCTCAAGCTTAATAATTTATATCCACTCGAGATTAAATGGAATTGTAAGTTCAAGTCGAGTCTTTAGCATAATATGCTTCAAATCGAATTTCCCTAATACACCCTATAGATTTGTTACTAAAACCAGCTAGTAGTGTTTGGGATTGTTAATTAAATTGTGCATTTGCTTGTTGCGTTTCATACACCAAAAAAACAAGGTTCAAGATGTTTGGCGCTCTGTATCTTTTTAATTAGAACATGTGACCGTCGGCGTGGGGTCGGCATCTGGTCACCGATATCTACACTTTTCCTTTTTTTTAAGAGGGTATAATGTGAGACATATATACCTTGGTGAAAACAATGGTTAGTGGCGATGATGAAACTATATGGGAGAAAAATTAGTCGGGAAATGGTTGAGAGGAGAATCTCTGCAAGCTCGTGTGGCTGGCAATAGTGGTGAACGGGTGCAATCATGATAGTGTATGCTCTTAGGAGCGAAATAACTAGTTTTAACAAGTTCGGATATATTAACCGCAAACTCCTTATGATTTACTCAGAGTAACTTTGATATACCTATAGAGTATCAAAGTAATCATAAGGAGTTTGATACTCCTTGTGATTTCTTTACAAGTCAAGTAGCTCTGATAAACAAGCCCAAACACCCTCTAATATGCTTCTGAAAAAAAATGCTAGTTTAACGACTACTGTATTTAATACACTGTGATGATATGAACTTGAACATGACACTTTACTTCAGCCATGGATGGTGGCGTTTTCCATGTCCCAGTATCAATTATGATGATGCCATAATGATGGTTAGTACTACAAATCGTTTCTTCTTTTGGGTAGTGATGATTTGCTAACATATAATCCCACGTTAAAGAAGAATGGACATGACTTCAGATTTTCTATGAAATATTGCGTTAGCACTTCCATCCATAAATTTCATGATACCAGTATCTCAAAGCCTTTGATCTTCGGATTTCATCATTTGATCCTATACTTGGTCACTTGGGCACCGATGTAAGCTTCATCTCAATATCATTAGCAACAAGTGGCCACCACTATGATCAGTAAAAGCCGAACGTAGCTTGTAGATTTTGACAACTTGACAATTCGTTGGTAAAAACAAGAAAACGCAATAACCAACGTTGTGAAACTGGTTATCAGGATAGATTAATAGAAGGTGTAGCGTGTAATCATTGAGCTGTCAAAACTTAGTAATACAGATTAACAAACTACTATTATCAGTTTAATTGCATATCCCTTTGTTACTCAAACTAAATTTTGTAATATTCAGGCTGCGTTTATTGTGAACATGTCCCCATGTTTATCAGTTTATGGTTAAATTTATTGTCATCTTTCAAAATCTTACATGTTAAATGTGAACATATTGTCTCATAAAAGATGATTATAAATAATATTTGTGACTAATTGGTAATTAGTCAAAGCCTTCTTTCTTATGGATACTGATGAATAGCTAGTGAATCATCCCACATTAAAAAAGAATGCGACAACTTTGGACTTCCTATAACAGATTGCCTTGGCACTCTCATCCGCAAAATTCAAGATCCTGAACAACTCAAAGCCTTTCATCCGCAAACATCATGTTCATTTCATCATTTGGTTGACACGGCATCCATCGTATGCATACAACTATACGAGTAATAACGATCTGAATCTCATTTGTAATAAGTAAGGTGCTGTTATGATTAACATATTAAAACCAAGTAACCAACTGTTGTCACTAATCAAAAGATTGAAGAACAGTGCATTACATAACTTGTGTGACCTGCAACAAAATTTACCTGGTGGATAGTATGTTGCCTAACCTGATCATTACATGTTACAATTATTGCTGATTCACGTTTTATTTTGAGTCACCTTAATCATAATTACACAGACCCAATTTAAAAAAACATAATCAAATAAACCAAGCACTAAAAGCCAGAATTTAAACCATAACAATCATATTCATATTCATAAGCAATGAAACATATTGGATCATATAAGTCCAATTTACAGACACCATAATAAACCTAACACCTAAACACGACATAAAACTAAAACTAAACACAAACCACCATAAACCACGATAACACCAAACCAAATCACCCAAATCTACGAGCTCGTAAACTTGGTAACAGCCTTAGTCCCCTCACTGACAGCATGTTTCGCCAATTCCCCAGGCAACACCAATCTGACAGCGGTCTGAATTTCACGAGAAGTGATGGTAGGTTTCTTGTTGTATCGGGCGAGACGAGACGACTCTGCAGCCAATTTCTCAAAGATATCATTGATGAAGCTGTTCATAATCCCCATCGCCTTGCTTGAGATACCGATATCTGGATGAACCTGTTTCAACACCTTGAAAATGTAGATCTTGTACGTTTCCACCGATTTCTTTGTCCTTTTCTTCTTTTTGTCTGCACCAGCGGCGGAAGCGTCTTTGGGGAGCTTCTTTCCGGCTTTTGGCTTCTTCTCCGCTGGGGCTTTCTCGGCAACTGGTTTCTTCTCTGCGGGCTTCTTTTCTGCCTTTGGTGCCATTGAATTGTGAAATTGATTGAATTAGGGTTTGTGAAATTGGAATTGGGGAAATTGATTGTGTGTGTGTGTGGATTGGAGTGTGAATAGGGGTGGTTATATATAAGAGGTGGGGGTGTGTTTGATTGGGTGGTTGGGTGTGGTGCGGATCGGTGACGTGGAATTGAGATGGACGGTTGTGATTAATGGGTAGTTGGATGGTGGTGGGGATTAAAGTGTGGAATTTACTTTGGCTTTCCCGCTAACTAAAATATTTTAATACAGTACAAATTTAGCTTTTTTATTCTTTTTTTTTAAGCTAGACTTACTTTGCAAATGACTGAAAACCCAAAGACTATTTTTTTAAATTGTTTATTAAATTTTTTTACGAAAAGAGTCCTTCGGTTAGCATTCCCTTGCAAAGTTAGTCATTAATGATTAACTTTGCAACGAACCGATAACCTCAAAGACTATTTTCATATCGTACGGTTTTATAATTTTATTTTTAAAAAATACTGTATATATTAAACATCAACATTTTTTATAAAATCGTGCGTATATCATAATCAATGCAAAATTTAGCTCGTTTTTTCGCACTTCGAAAATCTTTCTAGTGGCATATTTTTTTACGAATGAATCGATAGATATACGTTCCATATTTGATAAATAAAGTTTGTTATATAAAAAGATCATAAATAGGATAAAGTTCAAGGTCGTTTTAATAACTTGTCGCATAGTTTTAAGGGTACATTTTATAAAAAAAATATTTATATATAACTCGCGTCGCGAAACGTGTACATTTTTTTAATATTAAAGCCCAACACGCATACCAAGGCGTACTCGGCTTTACTATAAAGTTATAATTGTTATATCAAAAATGAATCACCAGTGATCCAAAAGATGATACAATTGAAGGATGCAAAATGACATTCTGAAGCACAATGTCTTGAGAACAAGGCAAAAATTGCTACCCGTCACTTATGAGACCGAGACTAGTGGCTATCGATAATCTATAAACTACTGACTAAAATTAAGGGTATGTTTGTTATGCACCTTTGGATTTGAGATATGGATTTAACTAACAAAACCAATGTTTGGTTTAAATTGCAAACTATTTTGGTGACTTTGAAACCTGGTGGTCCCATAATTTTTTATGCCACATTGATCAGGTAGGTTTTACTATATAATGGGCCCATGTTTTGTAATTACTCTACTATTTTCATTCAATTATATTTAAATATTAGTTTTTTAATATGAATTATATATAAAATAATAAATAATAATTTATATATAATTTATTTAATTTATAATATATTTTCTCTCTCATATATCAAATCCAAATCAATATTTAAATTCAAATCCGAATCGAATCCAAATCCTACACCCACCTATAAACCAAACGGGCCCTAAGCATTTGAAGGCAACTTGAAATATAGAGAAGTATGGGTGATGTTGGTGCAACATTGACTATGATCTCCTTTATGTTTTAATGATGACAAATAAACGTTCACAAAACGTAAAATAACAAACGATAGCCAAAATCCGGAAAAACAAATTCGAGAATCTCGCACGCTGGGCACGCGTCAGCGCGTGGCCAGCGCGCTACTCGCGAGTTCCGTTTTTACGGATTTTGCAATGTCGGCTTTCCTCTTACCCGACACATGTGGAAACTTCAATAAAGGTATGTACATGATATTTGAGCATTTGGGAACACTCCATATAAGGTTTAGACCTATAGAGGAGCAAAAACGAATCATCCTGTTTTTCTATAAAACGTCAACTCAAACCTTTTATCAAACGCCTCTAGCCAATGGCAAAACTTCTTTCTAAACCTAGTGTGATCATGATTTCAACATACCAACAAGCAAAAGTATTCATTTGACCTTAATCCGGATTTACGTTGTTTCTAATCACATAACGGGTTTTACTCCCTTATTGGTCAAACTAAGTCAGAGGTCACTATGGGATATGCTTTACTTAAGATGCAAAGCACTTAGCTTATTTGCATCAAGATGATTAGTGATCAAATCCATTGTTGATTATCATGGATTAAAGTCTAAATGACTAATTGAGTTTGTAGTATTTGGAAGTTAATCATACTTTAAGTTTTCTCACTTCATTACCTATAAATGTTTTACAAACTCACATGTATTCCTCACATGTACAAGTCCACACTCATTTCACAAAATCCTTCAACCCACTCTTCCAAATCACTTGCTTACCTTTCTTACCCAACAAGTGATTTCATATCTTCCACACACACTCCAAACATCATCTTCCTAAACAATCCCATAATCACATTTGCCCACTCTTTTTTTTCTTACTGGCAATGTGATTATTAACCCAAATCAATCCTTTGACTTCATTCTTATCTTCATCTTCTTCATCTTCATAAGCCTTCACCACATAAAACCTAAACCTTATCCTTAACATGCCAACTCACATTCCCTTGCACAATGTACTATCCTTGTACTTGTTGTACCTTATGTCCCCTATATTCCCAACCAAGGATATTCCATATCTTATCAAAACATTCTCAACCACTCATTCATTATTCACCTTCTTCTCCGTAACATTCAAAATTCACACACACACTTCATCATCCTCACATTTGATCAATCCATGTCATCAATTCAAGTTCACACACTCTTCTCTTCTTCACACTTGGATTGAAACTCAAACAAACACACTTTCACTTCTACCCTTGATCAAGCCACCTTATCAATCCAAACTCCCTCATTCTCTTCTCAACCATTGGATTAAATACTCATCTCAAACAAACACAACTTCTCTTACAAACACAACTTCTCTCACAAACATTCACTTCTCACTTACACAATACACACAACCCTCTTATCACCCTTGATCTTGCCATATCACCTATCCTACTTACCTCTCTTCTTTACATCTTCACCCTCCATTTCAAACAAGATCAAGAGGCTCCCTTCTATCACATCATGACAACTCGTTCACAACTCATCCAACATGTGGCTAATTCAATTTCAAATTCCTTCCCCCTTTATCTTTAAGCAAAGAATATTCATATAATATCTTGTACCATTAACTAGCTTTTCAAATCTTTAGTTGCATCCCAACTACGCTAGTTACACTTTGAGGAATACCCAAAATACCCTTTTTCGATATTCCTTTTATCTTTTTACATTATTTGATAAGCAACACGCTTTTAAATAGTTCATAATTTTTTTATCAAATGGCCATTATGAGTTGGTTGACCTTGAGCATAAAAATGATTGAAAGGTTATATCGTGAAGTACAATTGGGGGTTTAACAAGTGTGGATATTTAAAACACCAAAGTCCCGAAGAAAACAATCTCGGGATTCTGGCACGCTGGCCACGCGCTGACGCGTGGGCAGCGCACCAGACTCGAATTGATTTTCCAAATTTGAGACTCTTGGCCTATAAATATCCACCCTTGGCCTTCGTATTCCTGACCTCTTTCAAACATTCTCCCCTCTCTTTTATATCCTCTAATCCTCTAAGTATAACACCTTCTGTGTTATTAATCTTCTCTTATATCATCTATTGAAGAACACACATCTCCGCAAGAGAGCCACACAAGTACCTAATCCATACTTGTATGTTTTGTCGATGGTCTTCTTTCTCATACTATTTCTATTAGAATCGAGTCTTTAGGCTATATTAGGACTTGGTTCATCTATCCTATTTCAATTAATCGTGTTGTAAGGGAAGTCTTGTATCCGTTTGATCAAGCCTATATTATTGGAGATCTAGTTGGGGTTTGGATTTTGGAAAGCTTCTAAAAGCTTCTAAGGGGAATGGCTTTTTAGAGTTAGAGTTTTGGTAGTCGAAATCACTGGTTCTTAGGGGTGGATTACGAGGGGGAAATACCGTATGGTAGTAACATCTTTCTATGTGAGCGTCAGGTCCTTTTTTGAAAGTCGAATGGGACGGAGTTAAATTGTAATAAAGGTTTCGTAGTCCATCATAAGGATGTTTACTCGTATAGTATTTAGAGTCGTGGATTCGCAAATTGGGAAATCGTACGGAAGGACCTTAAACTCCTTTACCAAACCAGTTATATTTTGTGGTGTATTATCTTGCTTCTTATTTTCTCTCTATCTATTTATTGTTCTCTTTGCAAAGTAGTTCTTGTATCACCAATCGGCTCTTTCGAGACTTAATGTTTTTTAAACTTCGAAGAATGTCAGGGAAAAAAGGAAAACCATATTCCCCCTCTACGGTGGGTATTTTTTTCTAAGAGCGAACTTTAGATCGGTTTTGTAAGTTGTTAATTTAGAGCAACGATATAATTACCAAATAAATGTAGCGTCGAGGCAAGTCGAACTTTAATTTGTCAAAGACGTAGCTTAAGGTTGGATTTTTTTAAGTTATATGGCTCAAAATCGGTTATTTATACAAATAAATTTATATACGTATACTAGCTCGTGCTTTTGTTTAGCTCGGCTAGTTTTGAGTTCTATAAAGTTAATATCTATTCAATTTCAAATGGCTGGGCTACACAATATTTAAAGATAATATTATTTTTTATTGAATATCCTTTTTTTTTGAATAAGACAATTTAAATTTCATTTAACCAAGTTTAAGGTATCATGCTTAAATGTGACAATTCAAGGTACAAAAAGTTATATATATGTATAAATATTTGCGTTGAGGTATAAGGAGTTTGTCCCACATATGGTGCCAATGTTTGTATAAATATTTGTGTACTCGTACATACATTTTGTTTATATATATCCGACAAATTATATAACTGTATAATAGGATACAATGTGTGTGTATCGGGAGTTGGATGTTCTACGTCATAGTGGAATGTGAGATGTTATTAGAGCGTCATTTAGAGTGTTGTGAGATTTGGGTATTAATGTTATAAGGTTGTAGGACCTTTGGGTGTTACATGCTTCGAGTTCGACTTTTGATGTTGCTCGAATAGATGCATCGGATGTTGTTGATTTCGAGGAATCCTTTTAGGAATCTAATAAGATGAGAAAACCAAAGCCTCCTCCTGCCACAAACACCTTCCTGTATAGATAGTCCTAGCGTTAAGAATAAGTATCTGGGTTGGAGGGATTAGAAGTAATAATTACTCTCATCATACTATGTTTAACTAAGTGAGGGTGGTATTAAGGGTATTTTTTATACTCCTTTGACACATCTTTTAGAGCGGACCAGTTCGTGGGCTCTAAGCTGTTTTTGGGGGTAATGCGCTAGCCTCACTGGTCCATTCAGAATAATGAGATCAAACGAGATGTGTTGGTATTCAGCTTCTTATTTGTGGTGCATGCTCTTCGATCTACTAGCTAGCTGGTTGTTCCTTCTAGTATGTTAATGTCTCTGGAACTAGTCGGGTTCCACCCAAAATCAGTATCTCGGTTGACTGCTCTAGTATTCGAAAAGATTGTTGTTATTGAAGATGGGATAGGTTTCGGGTATGAACAATCGATACATCGTCCATTATGGTTAAGGCAATTTTTAAGATACTAAACTACATTTTGGCTCATATAAAAAGACCAAACGTGTCATTTAGATTTTAACTTAAACGAACTCTATATGATCGACAATATTTATAGCTTAATTGATTTTGTGTGGTCCAATGGAGAAAGTTTTTGAGCCATTAATGTAATAAACCATTTAAATAAAAATATTTTGGTAAATTATGATAACTTTTTTAAATAAGAATATTTGAGTAAACAACAATACCGATGTTTATCTTCTTTTTAAATTTTTTATATAAGAGTAACATAGTGGAATAAAATTTCACTTAACCGGTAAAAATAGAATGGTGCCACCAAAAAGAAGCACTTATTAACATGGTGAAATGATATTCTCAATAATAAAAGCGTGTGTAATGTTTTTCTTTATAATCTCAACTTAGTATTATATATTAAAAATAGACGTTAGTTCATTTTTGGTCCTTGTGGTTTGGGGGATGTGATTATTCTCACTTTTGTTCAAAAATAAAACAAAAAAAGTTTGGGGTTTTGGTCCAAAATCACTAGTTTCGGTCCAAACACATAGTTTTCGGTCTCACTTTTGGTCAAAAGAACATAGTTCGTTACACTTTTGGTCCAAAAAGACATAGTTCGCGGTTCACTTTTTTGGTCCAAAAAAATTTTAATGCAATTTAAGGGATTGGGACTAAAATGTGGACCGAAAACTTTGTTTTTGGACCCAATAAGTGAACCTTTTTGAATTTTGACCAAAAAGTGAACTCGGACCAAAACTCACTATAGGACAATAAATGTACTTAACTCTTTAAATAATTAAGTTAGTATGCAATTTTTCTAAGTACAAATCATTTTATTTTGCTATAATATTGTAAGAATTTGAACGAGTTAGGGCCTATTTATTTTTGCTTATTGGTCCTGTTTAGTAACAATCTTTATTTCACAAAAAAATATCAATTGTTTCTTTTTTTGCTTATTACAATGGAAGATCCTTAATGTGAAAGGGTGTAAAAAACCAACCCATTCTCATCCAATACAGGTTATACCCTTTTATTATTTTCTTGCCCATTTCAGTCATATTAGTCAAAAACCCTTTTATCCTCCAACAATACCAACATCCTTCCCATCGGCAATGCTTATCTCGTCGGCCCTGCGATATCGCTTCTCTCAAGGTTTTGTTATTTGCTTCAATTTATTCATTTAATTAAAAGCTTCAACTACCTTTAATTTTTTTCTAGAAGCTGGTATAAAGGCTTCAACTTACATTTCAATGGGGTTATGCATGTCTTTGTTTTAAGGTTCAAATACACAATCAAAATGGAATATGGACATTAATTAATCAATGATGATGGAAGTATATATAGAAGTTATCACCTGATTGGAAAACTAGTTTGGATAAAAGGTTGTTACGCTCATGGTTAGGATAACTATCGTAGTTTATTATGATATGTGTTAAGTCGTATTAGGAAAGTCAAAAGTCAATGTTTATCCTCTAGTCAAGTTAAAAGTCAAAGTCAATGGTCAAAAGTCATAATAGTCATAATAGGCCCACAACCCATTTAGCTATTAGGGTTTTACCCTACTTTGTCTTATAAATACTCTTTGTCTCTTTGTACTCTTTATTTTATAATCAATCAAGTTTGTCAAGTAAATTCTCTCATTCTTATCTTTATTTTATTAAGGAGCTCGCACACGTTAAAAGTGATTCCCTATCCCGATACAACCCCTAACAGGGTCGTATCAATCGGTGCTTTCACTGAGAGTCTTTGTTGAGAAGGCTACCGATTAGGGTTCCAATAAAAAAAGGGTACTATTCACCGATCACTATTTACCAGAAAGTTATTGTTCATCAGGTACTGTTTATCTGAAAAGGGGAAAAATTCCTTCGAGTTATTGTTCATGGCATCGACCAGCAGCGATCAAGACACACTATCTAAGCTCCTGCAAATGGGTACGATGGTCGAATACCAAAATGAGTTTGAGATACTTATAAGTCGAGTAACGGGGATCTCTCAATCGTTACTTACGTCGTTTTATATCTCCGGACTTAAACTGGAGTTACAACGGGGACTGTTGAGATCAATGCCTACAACTTTAGAAAAAGCCTTCTCCTTAGCCCGTATCGCCGAGGCCCGTTATGAGGACGAGCGGCCCACCATAGCCATCACCAAACCAAATAACGTCACCGCAAGGGTACAAGTTCAAGATCTTGAGCAAACTACTCAAGGACGAGGAGACGAGCCTAATCATATTATGTTGGTTACGATTCATCACATGTTATACCCTATTACTGTGGAGGTTCTACATCAAGTCTTCTATCCTAATGGGTATGTCGAGAAAGTCGTCATCTTTTAGAAGTCGACTCATGTTCAAGCACTTATTCAGTTTCAATCACGCTATAATGCCATAGCTGCAAGAAACTCGTTACAGGGGCTTAATATATATGAGGGTTGCTGTCAACTAGATATACAATTTTTAAATCTTGAAGAGCTGCAACCGAACCAAGATGAAAACATCTGCTACTACTATTGGGAAAATTGTTTCTCGATTCTAAACGTTGACGAAGCTGATAACATCAAACCACCACTTTCCGCCGATACTTGTGGCAACAATGGGGGTCATGATTCAGAAACTTCAAGTCTGGTGACACCAACAGAAGAAGTAGTGGATAGCGGGTATAGTTCTACATTATCTTCTTTGGTTGAACACGGAAGTCCGCGAGTTCTCCAACCACGGGAAATGATTGGTATTGGTAATATTCACGAGCTCATGGATAATAGAGGCATTTATAATTTTGTTCAACTGAATGCGGGGGAGCGGATGCGTCTGCAAACTATGGTGACAGGTCGGCCGTACCAGGGGTCGGAGGATCACCGGAGGAAGCCTCGTGGGAATGGATGTCGAACTCGTGTTACGTCCAAGGAAGCGGAAGGCGAAAAAAGAAAAAGGGGGTTGATATCGGTAGCGAAAGACGAGACTACGCTCTTTTTGGAGCCTCAGTATTCGCCTCCCTCAATCCTAGTCCCGGTTCTTTTGCTCATAGAATAATATGGGATCCCGGAATTAAGAGTTTTTTTAGACGACACATTTGAGGGCAATGTGGTTTCCAAGGAGTGGGGAATGTTACGCCCGTGGTTAGGATAACTATCGTAGTTTATTATATTTAGGATATGTGTTGAGTCGTATTAGGAAATTCAATGTTTATCCTCTAGTCAAGTCAAAAGTCAAAGTTAATGGTCAAAAGTCATAATAGTCATAATAGGTCAATGACTCATTTAGCTATTAGAGCATCTACAATGCAAAAAGTCTTTAAAGACTTTTTGCATTTAATGCTTTTAATGCATACAAGTTTTGTATGCTAAAGCTTTGAAGAATGACTTGTATTTTAACAAGTCATTAGAAAAAGCTTTTCAAAAAGCTTTTACTCCAATGCAAGAAAACCTCTCCAAAAAGCTTTTTAAAATTGTAAAAAGCTATTGGTGTTTTTTGCATTGGAGATGCTCTTAGGGTTTTACCCTACTTTGTCTTATAAATACTCTTTGTACTCTTAATTTTATAATCAATCAAGTTTGTCAAGTAAATTCTCTCACTCTTCTCTCTATTTTCTTAAGGAGCTCGCATACGGTAAAAGTGGTGCCCTATCCCGATAAAACCCTTAACAGGGTCGTATCAAAGGTAGTCATTAACTTATTAATGTTCACTATTAAGAAAGAAAAAGAAACACTGTCTTTTTTTGTAAAACCAATTACAAACAGATGGTGGTTTGTAAAAAGACACCTTTTCTAGACATGAAAAAAAAAGAAACACCCTCTTAGGATTATGGAGTATATGGTTGATGATGAATTTTTTTGAAGGAAATGCTATTTTTTATGCATACATGAAAATGGAGTAATGAAGGATGGTTTGAGATAGTCTAATGGAGTGCGATTTTTTATGCTAAGCGGTAGTAGAAAGCTCGTACTATATGGGTAAAAGTTGATGTTAAAATTTATTTTATTTTTGAAATTTCGTTTTATTAACTTTAATACTAAGGCTAGACGTAGTGGTGACCGCAGAGGACACCGCCACATCAGCGCCAACTCAGCTTTCTCTCTCCTAGACCACACAGTGACCAAACACCCGTAGTGGTGACCGCACAGGCGACCGAACAATTTTTTTAAAAAAATACATTACATTAATAATTAAACATTACAAACTAAAATACGGAAATAAAAATACACGAAAGAAGATAAAAAATTACAGTAAATTAGTTTGCATTTGTTCGATCCCAAATGTGTTCCACTAGATCGGCTTTAAGATTAAGATGAGTTTCTTCGTCGTGTATTTCTCTGATAACTCGTAGCCTAT
>BQNB010057070.1:14331-38377 GCA_026074375.1 Tanacetum coccineum
CTGCTCAATCTACCAACTGCATAAGCAATATCAGGTCTAGTGCTAGTCATAGCATACATCAAGCAACCAATAGCTCTTGAATATTTGAGCTGATCCACAGGTTTACCTGTATTTGGCTTAAGCTTTTCTATCGAATCCATAAGAGTACTCATCGGAGAACAATCTTCACGAGTAAATTTCTTGAGTATTTTCTCAATATAGTTAGATTGTGTAATTACAATCCCTTTATTTTCATGTTTAATCTTAATACCAAGAATAATGTCTGCTTCTCCCATATCTTTCATTGAGAACCTTGATGATAAAAACTTTTTAGTTTTATCAACTTGATTTTGGTCTGTGCCAAAAATCAACATGTCATCAACATATAGACAAATTATAACACCTTTACTAGAGCTATCAAATTTGCTATACACACACTTATCAGATTGGTTTAAGAGAAAGCCACTTGACAACACAACCTCATCAAACTTTTGATGTCACTGCTTAGGTGCTTATTTGAGCCCATACAATAACTTAACCAGCTTATACACCTTATGCTCATTACCCGACATAACAAATCTTTTCAGTTGCTTCATATACACTTCTTCTTCTAAATCACCATTTAAAAATGCTATTTTTGACATCCATTTGATGGATCACCAGATTGTGTATAGCAGCTAAAGCTAACAACAATTTATGGTAGTGATACGAGCAACTGGTGCATAGGTATCGAAGTAATCGATCCCTTCCTTTTGTCTAAAGCCTTGGATTACCAATCGAGCTTTAAACTTGTCAATTGTTCCATCGACTTTCATCTTCTTTTTAAAGATCCATTTGCAACCTAACGGTTTGCAACCAGGGGGTAAATCAGATAGAACTCATGTATTATTTTCCATAATAGAACCAATCTCATCATCAATTGCTTCATTATAGGTTCTAGGATCCTCCTCAATACTATAACAGTAAGAGTATTGTGATCCAACTTGATCTCTTGATCCCTCAACTAAGTATAGCTGAAAATCAGAACCATGTGATTTAGCTTTCTGAACTCTTTTACCTTTACGAGGTTCAGAAATCTCACTTGGTACATCATCAGAATGATCATCCCTTTGAGATTCATCCGAATTTGGTATAATATCCTTTGGTCTAGGTATTGAAGAGAAACGATTCTCATCAAATATTGCATCTCTCGACTCTATAATTGAGTTAATAGAAACTGAGTCATTAGGTTCAATAACATAAAACCTATATGCCTTGGAATGCTCAGCATATCCAACAAAGATGCAATCAATACCCTTTTCACCCAAAGTTTTCCTTTTCGGGTCCGGAAGCCTAACAACAGCCCTACAACCCCAAACTCGTAAAAATGACAAGTTGGGTCATTTCTTATACCAAAGTTCATATGGGGTAGTCTTGTTCCTTTTATTTGGAACCCTATTCAATAAATAGCAAGCCGTTAACATGGCTTCTCCCCAGAACCCCTCACTCAAACCCGAGTAAGATAACATGGAATTAACCATTTCCTTAAGAGCTCTATTTTTCCTTTCAGCCACACCATTTTGCTGTGGTGTATAAGGAGCTGTAGTTTCATGAATGATTCCTACAGATTGGAAAAATACAGGATCATAATATTCACCACCTCTATCTGTGCGTAAGGTTTTAATTAAGTCATTTTGTTGCAATTCAACTTCTGTTTTATAAATTCTAAATTTATCAAGGGCTTCATCTTTTGCATGTAGCAAGTAAACATAGCAAAACCTAAAGGCATCATCTATAAAAGTTATCACATACTTCTTGTCATTGCTCAGGACACCACTATACATGACTTGCCTAAAAATCAGCATCCAAGAGCACTACATGCAAACTAGAGCAATCTTTCTCGCTACACGACAGATTTCCTTGTCATACTTTTAAATGGTTTCCTAGTGATTTTTGTTAACATACAAGTAGTACATTTATCAGGATTTTCATCAATAGCAGGTATCAATTCATCTTTAGACATTTCAAGTATTCTTTTATAGTGTACATGTCCTAGAACCGAGCCGACTAAAAAGCGCACCACAATACAATGTAGGAACTACGCACTCACGCCACTTGTACAAGTAAGAGAACATGTCCTAAACGAGCATGCCATAATGAAGAATTAACAACAGTAGAAGAAGACATATAAACATAACCCAAATCATCAGGAGCTTTATTCAAGTTCAACATAAACATACCATTGTTATAATAACCAAATCCTACAAACACACCAGACTTCGATAAGATATACTTATCGGATTCATACACTTGTTTATATCCACACTTATTTAATACTGGACCAGAAATTAAATTCTTACGAAGTTTTGGAACATACAACACATTAAACAAAGTAATAGATTTTCCTGAACTAAATTCCAGCACTACACTTCCTTTTCCATGAACATGAGCGAAATGATCATCACCCATGTAAAGTACAGATCCGTCTTTCACCGGTTCATATGTCTTAAACCAACAACAATCTTTACAAACATGAGTTGTAGCACCAGAATCAATCCACCACGCAATTGCATCAACCTGCACATAAAATGCTTCAGAAATTAGTGAAACAGAAAATTTAACAAATCTATTCCAAACAGGCACTAAATTCTAACATTGGTCATGGGAATGGTCCTTAGACCCCTTTCCTGAACCACCAGCATTTGTGTTCTTCTTATTACCACTACGATAATCCCTCTTGAAGTGACCAGTCTTACCACACTTCCAACATTCCAACTTAGGTTTCTTGTTGGAACCCGAACCACTACCGTGTTCACGTTTCTTTTCTTTGTTTTGTTTGTTGTTCTTATTTTTACCCTCTTTTGTCATGTTCACAGAAGGTCCAGCAACTTCTTTACCCTTTCCCTTGTCACTGTCTTGCGCCCTTAGAGATTCCTCTATACGCAAGTTACTACCAAGTTAGACTAAAGATAAATCGTCTTTACCATGTTTCAAAGTATGTTTGAAATCCTTCCAAGAAGGAGGCAAATTATCAATTATACTTAAAACAGAAATGGATTCATCCATTTTCAAACCATGTTGTGTGTATTGCCCAAGGATCCTAAGGAGTTCATTATACGGTTCTATGATCGGTCTAGAATTGACCATTTTGTAACTGTTAAAGTTACTAACAAGGAATTTCTTACTTAAAGAATCCTCTGCCATGTACTTAGATTCAAGTGAATCCCACAACTCCTTAGCCGATTGAACATTTGTATATACATCAAAGAGAGAATCAGACATACCATTCAATATATGCCCTTGGCATATATAGGCATCGTTCTCCCACTTTGCCCTTCCACTGTTGAATCTTCCATCAATTCTGGCATCAGTGTTGTCAACACATAAACCACCTTTAATGTCGTCAACAAGAAATGCATCTTCTTCTGCCATCGCCTAAAATCATGCCCTTCAAACTTATCTAGTTTCCCAAAATTCATAGTCATCTCCTTCACCGTATTTCCAGCCATGATCACAACAAATACTTAATACGTTTGTTATACTTTGTGGTGTGTGTGTGATGATCTTGGATATCTCTATTGTATTATGTTGAGTTCACTTTCCGTATTAAGTATTTCGGCCCTATAAGATGCCTGGGTTGCATGAAATCTCAATCGAGATAATACAAAGAGAATGGCAATTTGTGTTCTAGCCACAAGATTCACAAATCAAGAACAATAAGAGAATTGTAAGTGTATTTTTGTATGTCTGAATAAGGATAATTGATCTGTTTATAAAACAGATTGTAAAGACCATTTGATGCAGTCAATAGTTGGTTGAAAACCAACTTTTACAACTGTTTTTCCAATAGTCACAGCTAGGGAAATAAGAGGGAAAAACAACGGAATAACTTTCTTGGAGCACCAAAACCCAGCAAGGGGCTCTGCCCCTTGACCCCGCAAGGGGCGCTGACCCTTGACCCATCAAGGGGGCGCAACCCCCTTGACCCCTGCATTTTTTCATGGTCGAAAACATATTAGATCAACGAGTGTGCACTCTACACTTCCCTAACTCATATCCGAGCCGAATATGAAATCTCATTAGTCTCTAGTAAATCGTCATTACCTAAATGGCCGTCGATGACACTAAAATCACCAACATGTATTGATATGATTCAAGAGCCTAAGTTGTAGTTCAAAGAGTCTATTTTTCAAAAAGTCTGGCCCCGAATGATTTTGAGATCTGGAAGTTGGTTAAATGTTAGTTACAAGAAAAGTTGTCAAAACAGTAAATACGGGTCAGAATTAGGTCATGTTTGGGAGGGTAAAACCTTAACTTAAAAGTGAAATTAAGGTTAGACAATCAACATTGGTTAAGTTCAATATGTATATAAAGAAACTCCAAAATGATAGCTTTTGATTGTGTGTCTAAGGATGATAGTTAGGGCCATACATTTTAGTGTGCAATCAGATCCGAATTGGGATAGTTTTGAAGTTGGATTTTATTTGGGATAGTTGTATATGTAATGAGAACTTAGGAATCACAAGGTAGTTAGTAAACTCATAAATGAACTTAGGTAATTTTTGGTATAATTTATGAAGGTCAGTAAGTAAGGTTTTTAATTTAGAAAAGATACACTAAAATTCTGCGTTTTTGAATAAATTATAGATAACTAGTGTAATGTGTTAATGAGGTGGTTAAGGTTAGGCATGATGTTGGGGTGACCCATGATGGTTAATCAAACCCTTAGACATCCATCATATGTATGTTACATGGACTAGAGATTTTAGCTTGGTCGCGTGTAACCATGTTTATTTATTTGTATAGTTGCGTGCTAGGAATTGGAAGCTGCGTTTGAGCATTCAGGTGAGTTACATAGTCCCACTTTTTACTGTGTTTTAAACTTGGGATGGAAATGATACAAGTGTTGAAATGAGTTTTAAATTGCTGTGATTATGTGTTAGTGTAAATGCATGTACTATTATGTGACTGATATGCATTATGTGCTACATGTTATGTGATGTGATATTAAGATGTTGCCTAGTCAGGATGATTACTTGCGGGTATCTATGGCATGTGCTAGAGGGAAAGAGATTTGGTTATGTTATGTGATATTGAGATGTTGCATAATCAAGAGGATTACTTGCGGGTATCCATGGCCTGAGCTAGAGGGAAAGAGAATTGGTATGATCCATGAGCGATTTAGGTAGTCTGCTTGATGTTTGAGGGATCGGATGAGTACGCCTACTCAAGTGTTGGTTTGATTGATTGGATTGAATTGCATGTTAGCTTGTATGTTAGTTAGCATAATTGTCATGCAAAAGTATTGTTTTATAATCGCAGTAATTGGTTAAATTGCTTTGAAAAGGATTGAATATGTGTGTCTAAAAACCTATGTTTCTCACAAACCATTGTGTTGACGTGTAAGCATCATTTTCAGGTATTCAGCAGGATGAGATTAAAGTTAGGAAAAGTGGCTAGATGGACCGTAGGCATCTGGCGAAGTTTAGTTATCTAGATTTCGTTATTTGTTTTGGATGATGAATGTTACATGTTTTGCTTTGTTAGGATGTATGAATGTTTGCATGTCATGACATTGACATGAACTGCCTTCATTTCAAAGTCAGACGCCTTTTGGATTTTGTTGATGTGTTTGGGTATTTTCATGACACTGCGTGTCTATACCTTATATTTTATGCATATTTTAGTTTCTCTATATAGACGCCAATGTGTTGTTATGATTCCCTTTCTCATCGCGCCTCGCGTTTCCGCCTTGGCGGGGTGTGACAAGGATGAAGTTTTTTGATATATTTGTTTCTTTAGTAAACTTAATAAGTAATTAGTTTAATGTTAAAATTAAAACTATAAGATCTGATAATGGTACTGAATTTATTAATAAAAGAATGCATACTTTGTTTTCTAACTTAATTATGCACCAGACTTTATGTGCCCATACACCTCAGCAAGATGGTATTACTGAGAGGAAAGACAGACACTTGCTTAATGTTGCAAGGAGTCTTATGTTTCGGGGGGAAATTCCTCTCAAGTTTTAGCCTGATTGCATTCTGACGGCTATTTATCTTGTAAACAGGTTGCCCTCATCTGTGTTAAATGATAAATCTCCTTTTGAAATGGTGCATAAAAAGAAACCATGTCTTTCCCATTTGAGGGGTTTTGTCTGTTTGTGTTTTTCTACTAATTTGAACAATAATGATAAAATGTCTTTTAGAGCTGAAAAGTGTATGTTGATTGGTTTTTATACTTTCAAAAAGGCTTATAAACTATTGAGTTTAGATACCAGAAATGTTTTTTTTTACTCAATGGAAGTAAAATTTTATGAAACAGTTTTTCCTTTCAAAATGAAAACCTGTCAGTCTGCTTTTACAAGTGAAGCAGACCATTTGAAATTTTTTGACTGTCTTGAACCTCAAAGTTCCAATGATGAAGGGAAAGTCCCATCAGTTGTGGATGGTAGTGACCTTTCTTCTGAGTTTGATACGGCATATATTGCACATAATTTATATCTAGAAAAAGGTGTTACATCAACCCAGTTTGATGATATCACGCGGGAGCATATATCCAGTCCAATTTTAGATTCTGCGAATGACATTGTCATAAATCGTAGGCGTTACCTCTTTTTCCTTGTGCATGAACACAAATGCTATACAAAATGTCTGATTAGTTGGAGTTACACCAACTATCTCTAGAATAGGCATCGGGTACCTGACTGTATTGTATGTCGTGTCCATCAACATGTCTGGAAATGCACGCCATATATTCAATGATGTTGGATGCGCAAAAAATAAATCTTCTAGCTCGTTTATGATGTATGAGGTCTAGTATAGTCTTTTTTATGTAAAAAGACTGATTGCTATTGCGCATTGGTGTTTTTTCATGCTCTTTTTTTCCTAGAGTGAAATTTTTGGCTTGCATTGTATATCGTTTTTAAAGTAGACATATTTTAAGGATTTTGTTTTTTTAAGTAGATAAAATGTTTCGTGGCTATACATTTTTTTCTGACAAATCATTCACTAACTGAGACTCACTTTCAGACAATCGTCGCGCATATGCATGACCTTCTAGATGTAATGTTGGTTCATGATTATGTGTGTCACATATTGTTAGCCTTAAAATATTGAGTCAAACATGAAGTTCATCCATTATGTATGTTAGTCTCGGTCAATCAATTAGTTAATATTGTAATAGGAAAGTATCATGCGCTATCTAGCTCGTTATTAACTCTTTTTGTATATGTTTCGGGTTTAATCCCAAGCAAGACCCGAGCCCGATTCATGCGCGATAAATATCTGCAAGTACCATTTAAGTGTCGGGGTATATATTTACCTTTTCACTTTGAAAAAGGTACCAAGTTATTTCTTATTACATATTTCTCATTTTCTTGTTCTATTCTCTCTCAAGCTCTCTCTCTCTTTCTTTTCTCTCTCTAGAATCAAACTCTACTATTGTATTTTCAAGCGCCGATATCGTGCGTTTGTTATATGAAGTGTATGTGTTATCGGGATCCTACAAATTGGGATCAGAGCTAAGTGGATTCGTCGGTTGATTCTTTATGGTTAAAAGATCAAAACGTTATTGTTATGTTGTGTTTTATGGCTTAGTTTTGAAGAAGAAAACAAGCCCCACGGCTCAAAATTTATTTTGGGTTTATTGGTTTGTTAATCTTGTTATTTTCTTGTTCTACATGTTAAACATGTTAGTGAGCTACCAAATCAAGGCTTACATAAGCTCCAAGTTCGATTTATAAGC
Source organism: Tanacetum coccineum (assembly GCA_026074375.1). NCBI lineage: Eukaryota > Viridiplantae > Streptophyta > Magnoliopsida > Asterales > Asteraceae > Tanacetum > Tanacetum coccineum. The sequence goes on from BQNB010057070.1 coordinate 22,036, forward strand.
TTAAAAAGTTTGGTGTTCTTCGTGGAGGTTTGGTTCGTTTTTTATGATCCACCGAAGAAATACATGTTATTGGATGTTTAATCTTCAAATACCATCTTAGTTAATACAGTGTTTCTAGCTTATTTTCGTGAATAATAAGCTTATTTAGCTTGATTATGCTTAATTCGTGCTTATGTTCTTTGTGGTGGGTTGCTTAAAATATCATTTTCTAAATTGGTGGGTTTGATTAAAAACATCATTATATTGGTTGGTTGTTTGCTGATAAGTAGGAGACAAGAATCCTCAATTTTACTTTAAGGGAAAAGGTAAGACGGCTGAGCCTTGTCCAAAGTCAAAGGCGGTTTGAATTAAAAATCACTTTATAACAGCGGCGGTTTGCCTTTATAGCTGGCGGTTTGATTATTTTTTAGCCGGCGAGTTGCCATATTTAACGGCGGTTTGTTATAAAAGTTACACGGCGAGTTAGTTAAAACAGGAGGCGAGTTGCTCGAATATGACGACGGTTTAAATAAACAAACTAGACGGCGAGTTACAAAAGTACACGGCGGTTTGCCTTGAAATCAGGCGGCGAGTTGTCCAAACGACGGTTTGCTTTAAGTTAATTGACGGCGGTTTGATTAAACTTATAGCGGCGGTTTGGTCAAATTGAACGGCGGTTTGTGCATACCTTTGGTGTCGGTTTGGCTCATTCAAGGTGGCGGTTTGGTTTACATTTTAGGGTAGCGGTTTGCTTATATTTTGAAGTAAATATTCTTTTAGCAAAAACGTGCTTGTGAGAATCATTTATGACGACACTTAGAACAAAACAGCACAAATCATTAACCGAGACATAAACATAGCGGCTCAAACCTTTACATACACATAATGATTTATTAATTCCGGTTTTCTATTGATTTGTAAAAATCCCTATTAAATCATTTTATCGTTGTAATCATAGAAGTGTACAAACCCGTGAACGCTGAGTGCATACATTACCACAACTTCAATCACATACATATCCACTTAAGATCCAACAACTTTTACACTTTCATATATAACCATGATCATTCATTCATTCTATGTCTCTATCGCTAGTCCTAATATCATCGTCAACAGATTAGACAAATGCATAACAATATCATGGCAGCTGTTCAAAAAGTCGTTCCACCATATGCTCTGGACCCGGGGAAGATATTCTCTGTGCGCGTTTCAATTGTTTTCTATGATACATTGACACTAAAGGAAATGGTGAATATCTAAGGAAATGCATTTTTGAGGGTTCCATACAAATGCTAACAAGTGTCGTAATAGAAGATGTTGCTATATGGCATCCAGTAAATTCTTCAGATAGAAGTACCAAAAATGACCGAAAGCTAAGACAGAACACAACATGTCTGCACTGAGAACAAACTGTATTTTCAAGACTGATAAAGGGAAAAGCTATTTTCTTGCTTTTTAAACTGGTATTGGAGATGAAATTATAACTTATGTGATGTCTGAACACAACTTATTGACGATGATGGATAGCCGCTGAAAGGCTTACTAGGGGTGACATTGATTCGATACAAGTTGTTGAAGATCACATATGTTCTTGGATTTGTGGGATGTTTACCTCTACGAGATGGTGAATCCGCATCGGAGTCGTGTATTTATCCGGTTATCATACTGAATGATTGAGTTAACAAGGAACAACTTGCCAGTTCAACATGCAGTGAAAGTTCAATTTCTTCAAACATCTTCAACCAGAAAGGTCAAGATTTGTGGGTTAAACGGTAGTTGTCAAGCAATCAAAAGAAATATATACCATCTCATCATATCATAACTTTTTGAAATTCGAAAGCAGTATCACAAAGGAAGTTAATGCTTTCCGTTGCTAGAGAGAATTAGCCAAAAGTGCAAATTACATTAGCACTTCTTGCGGAACTGCTCAACCATATTCAGCTTAATTACTCTCACAAGCACTCCAATGTGACCTCAGAGAACACGCAAATGCAACATCATCTTCTACAAGACCAAGTTCATCTACCCGACACAAAGGCAAAGAGATCGCCAAACCAGTTACACCTCAATCTGAGTCAGTTTCTGATGAAGACAGTGATCCTGAACAAGCTCAGAGGGATAAGGAAATGCAAAAGAATTTGGCACTCCTTGCAAAGTATTTCAAGAAGCTCTACAAACCTACCAACAACAACCTTCGAACTTCCTCAAAATCTCAGTGAACAAAGACTGAAGATAACCACAAGGATTTATAACAACGACAATCAGTCAGGGCAGTTTGGGAATCAAAGGAAAATGACAGTTGCTGGGGCTAGGGAAACTGTAGGCAGTCAGGTAGTGCAACAGAATGGGATACAGTGCTTTAACTGCAAGGGATTTGGGCACTATGCAAAGGAATTCAGGGAAAGCCAAAAGCGGGTTAAAGACTAACTCCGTTTCACAAGGAAATGATTATATGTGCAAACAATTGCTGAAACAGGTGTTCCACTGCAGCAGAGCAAAGCTGAATTGGCTTGAGGACGCACGGATGAAGAGATTGCATTGAAGTAGGGAATTGGAAGCAATTGTATAGTTTCATGGCAAGTAGATTCGGAGGTCTTACTGAACGAATCCAGTTCTATTGATGCGCATGTGGAACAGGTAACAAAACCATTGATAAAAATAATTGTGTTTGCAAATGAAAGACGGACCATTATGAGCAAACCTGAAATCATAATGACACAATGTGTTTTGGGAAGGATGATAGCAATGTCACTCCTGATTCATCAAATATATGTAATAATGATAATCAGGGTGACCAAAATGTTGCAGAATATGTTGATGACGCGTGTTGCGCTTGCTAATTTTAATTGAACAATTTAACTCTTGTTACTGAGGAATAACTCAAAATCGAAATTTTTAAAGTCAATTAAAGAAAGCAAAACATCTTTGACTCAAGAAATGGTAAAGAGTGCAAATACTAATCCTTGTTGGACTAATAGATGCTTTAGGGAGGCTACCTAGGTTACTCCGAGTTAGTTGTCCTTGATTGCACTTACAAAAAAACAGGTATGAGTTTGACGAAGTACATAATGCCTTTAATGACCCGGGACGTGTAATTTTGACCATTCTTCAAAAACAAGTTAAATATGAAACTCTAGGACTTATTAGCTTAAAAGACATATTTGTAAATATAAGAAGGTTTAAAAAACAAAAGCCATAGAGTGAAATTTTACGTTCTCAATCAAGATATCACGATTGTAGCTAGTCAAAAGAAGTCTTCTTAACTAAGTCACAATTTGAGGTCAACTCAAGGGAAAAGTAAGGTCATTTCGGAATTATTTTAAAGGTTAAGGATGAAGAGAGATTTGACAAAATGATTGACAATGGACAAACAAATTAAGTTTTTGAATGGAAATTCTTATAAACGCTCCCTAAATCAATTTCAGGACCATTCACTATGTATGCACCCAATTATGCGCAAACAATAATGGGTAGATCACCATTTGCTAATCTAAGTACCCTAAAGATAGCTCAATCTAATAAACCAATGTTTGTATGTGATCACGTATGATTCTTCTGATCATGAATACATGTATTTTGCCCCATAATGGGGAAGAGACAGTGACTCTGGAAAGGAGAGTAGTTCAAAATTGGAATAAAGACACAGTGAAACCATTTGATTACACATATCAAAACTGTCTTTATGAAATTTTCAAACCACCATCCAACACCTTTTCTAATCAGTTGGAACGCCGGTAAAGGAATGTAGGAAGACAATGTGAGATGAAAAATGTTTGTTAGGACACAAGCCAAACATTTTCTAAAAACGCTATCTTTCTTCTATCGTATTCGAGATTCCATTAGTATGAAAGTAGACTAGCTATACTACGAAATGACAACAACTTTGAAATCATTTTCGATCAATTGTGAACAAGCTTGGTAATCATACTTAGGAGTTCTTTTCGTAAACCAACTGCTCATGATATGGACAGTTTTGATTTTAAAATCATATGATGCCTCTGTCAATCAAAACTATAAATGACAGTTATTGTTTTTGTCATGAACTTACAAAACGGAAATGCATGAAGACTTGTGAAGACATTGAATACATTAAAAAAAGGAGATGTGAACTTTGGAATCTGAAATAAGCGCTGATTTTTACAAACTATATGATATATTCTGTCGAAGAGTGTGTTTGTGTCTAACAGTTGTTATATGTTCATTATTTTCATTCTGTGTCTCTTGATTTAAATGCTTATACTTGGATTACAATGCTTATATTCTTCACAAGGTCAAAGAAAGTGAAACTGTCTTGCACATAAGCTTTCGAAACATAAACTACATCTGTTAACAAATAAGTTCATAACTAATTTGTTATAAAAAGTTTTATAAATTGAAAAACGCATCGATCGTCTCCGATCTTGTTGTACAACCAATGTAAAGAACAATATGAAAAACAACTCAGTTTGCAAAGAAACGAATCAAAATGTTTTCGATAAGAGACTTGTTTGAATCATATCATAAAATCCAGGATTTGAAAGCTCAAATGCAAGACAAGAACATAGCATATATGGTGAGTTAAAGAAAACTTCATGAGAAATGCAAAGGCAAGTCTGTGGAAAAACTCTAGTTTGATAAACCATCTATTGCTTAGAAACCAATGCTCAAATCGGATCCAAATCCATCAGTTTAGGAAAACTGACTCATTTTTTCAAAATTATACTTTAATGAGAAGTTTGCTCAAACGAAAAAGCTTCCAAATCTCGGTTAAATAAAAACTATGTGTAGGATGGTTATCTAAACAAGTCACTCAACTGAATTTGCCTAAGAATAGAATCAATCGGAAATTACACCCGAATTCGTTACACAGGAGGTAATAGTAATCATCTTACAATACTACCTAACAAACCCTTCATAAAACAAAATAAATTGCCAGTAAGCACAACACAAAACAGAGAACTCTTTAGTTAACCTCATGCTTCTAGGAATACTAATCCTTCACGTGTTAATCTACATGAGGGTAAATCACTCTACTAGTGTTAGCAGACCACCGCTTAAGAGCTATCAAGTTAAAGATAAGGTCATGCCAAACAATAGTCAAGCGAAGTTTACAAAGAAGGAAGTAGAAGACCACCATAGGATTTTTATTATTTCTAAGAAAATAAAATCTGTAACTACGTACAATGACAATTCAAATTCTAGAACTTCGAATGTGAATGTTGTTTGTGCTGAATGTGGAAAATGTGTGTTTAAATTTTATATGATGCTTGTGTTGTCTAAATACTTGAAATGAAGTGAATTGCTAGAATAATAAGCCTATAGTATTGTGCCTATTAGTCTAGTAAACCAAAGAGAAAAACTTGATACAAATCTAGTTTGCAACCACCCATTAGATAAACTGTGTTATTTTCGCATACCTCTTTGCAGAAACCCAAGAGTTACTTTAAGGAGTTGTAAGAGATACAATTAAGGATGGGGATAAATTATAAGCTTCATAAAGAATAACTAATAATGGTAGATAGAAAGAATTGTCCATCAAAATACAGAGAACACAAACGTCACCTTCTAGCACATTAGTATTAAATGGAACCAAGGGTTAGAATTCTTTACGTGTTATGTTCATCTTAGGTGATTCATCACAGGAAAGTTACAAAGAACTCTTGCACGAGGCAAAGCGTTGGAATTGTAGTGTACACCTAACATGGTTCGAAATATAGATATCCCTCTATATTCATACATGAAACAAACTAGTGGGTTTAGTGCAGGTTACATCATTCATTGGTCCAAAAGCAACAAAGAATTGATCTTAATTGGAAGATGCACTATTACAATGTCTGTAAAGCAGGAAAATATCGAGTGTGGTTACATGAAAATGTTGATATCTAAGAAAACTGAGAAGTGCTAGATAATGGTTTACAAAAGCATGAGCTACATCAAATGGTGTCTGCTGAAACTAATACTTCAGGCCCCGTTCCTCAATGTTCCAAATGACGTCTGTTCATATCATTCATTAACGCCTCGTTCTTTCATCAAATGACTTCGAGAGCATACACGTTCAGAATCGGAATTCAAGGGACCACAGCACAATGAACAGTCAAGTTCAAAGCTGGTTCCAAAAGTTGTTCTCTAAGCAAACAAGACAGCTTACATCATGACCAGGATAAGAGTTGGATTTTACTATTCTCTCACATAGCAATGCTAGAGGACAACAGGTAAAAAATATATTGAAAATATAATCAGAAAAAACAAAAAAAATTCCTTAAATAAATCTTATCGACGTTGTCTCTTAGAATCGATAAAATTTACATGCTTTAGAAAATGTCGATTTACATTGACACGGGCTGTGTGTAAAATGAAAGTGTAGCGAGCGGAGAGTTTTTAATTAGTTTTAAAACATGTCCTATTTCCTAATTTTCTAAAATGGCTTATGGGCTCATATTCCAGTACATAACACGGGATCTTCAAAATAAAGAACGTTTATAATACTAATCTCACAACGCTGAAAATTAACGGTTCTTGGTCTTGAGTTGTTTTACAGACATTCAATGTTTTAAGCTCAGAAAAAGGAAAGTGTATGTATCAGTGAGACTTACCTTACCTTAGAAGAGATTTTTTTTGTCTCTCTTACTTTGGTTTTTAAAAAGTTAAACTACAGAATTTTTAAAGAATTTCCGATGCACAATTCATAATCTTTCAAAACTGTGGTTCACAACACTCCAACCTCACAATGTTTTTAAAATAGAAAACAATTGTTCAATTGGTCCTTATTTTTTTTAGGGGGAGTATTTTCGAAAAACAAAAAACAAAGTTTTAATGTTCTTGGATACATCAACAACGACAATTCTTATGTATTCAAAACATTATCAAAATGTTCCAGACCATTCATGCTGATCATATTTTCTCCCCACAGAATTTTCAAGACATATTTTAATCACAAGGTATTTCAAAAACTAAGTGTTTATTATTTAAAATAAAGGGAGAAAAGTAATGAATATAATCGACTCATGTGCTGATCAGTAAGAAAAGTTTCATGGTTTGCATCTTATACCAAATTACAACATTTATTTCGTCGATTCTTTCTGAGTCATAAGGTGGTTAGGTTAGGAATCAATCCTATGATCCAACCAGAACCGGAAGATCTATCCAAGGATAATCCAAGTTAGATAATACAGTCCTTATGTATTGATTGGAGTGATGTATATGGGAATTAATTGTCGATAAGATTGAAGCTAACACGCGGAAACATATCATAGCAACATGGTGTTTGTTTATGAGTCTTGGTTAGCATTGAAGGAGTTAAAAGAATTAAAAAGGAAAGGTATGGATAAAAGGGTGTAAACAAAGAACGCGCCCTTTACCAAACATTCCTTAAGCAAAAACCGGTCGTCAAGTACATATTATGCTGTCAGAATCACAAGTGAATTGATGACATTGAAAATGGACATCTTGGACCAGTGATGCTATGCATAAACCTTCGTCCAAGCCATTCGGGTTTATTCTCAACAGAAACTTGTTTTCCATTTGCTCACGGAGATGACCACGTTATCTATTGGCTTCTCTCTCTTCTAAGAATTGCTTGATATTGTATATTCGGTGGAAGTGTCTGCTCCAGGCCTACGTGTACTAAAACTAAATGCACTAAATCGAGTCTTGAGCCAAGAGATCAATCTAAAACTAGACATCTCATTCCATTTCAAACACTTGTTGCAACATCATTAAAATAAAGAGTTCATCACCAGCTGTTAAACAGAGTCCTACGCTATATCCTTGTGATATTTGCACCAGAACTCCTGTGTGTTTACTTATAAGTATTCATAATGAAGAGGGAAATCCTGTCTTGAGTCTAGCATTCTCGAAACAAGTATCTTGGTAGGTGACTTTGCGAGATTCTATATGAATCAAACTTGTGACAAACTGGTTATCGATTTGGTCCAGTAAAATTGATTTGACCGTTAGATGAATTTTGATAAAAGCTTAATGTAAAACTCCATGATGTGTTAACAAATAACGCTTTTACACAAGTTAATATGTTTGATTGATTTCAAATCATTTCTGATTATCACTATCGGTAACCTTCAGGTTAAAACGTGGTGACAGTATTCCAATCACCAAAGCGATCAATGACACATGTTCATTGGCTGTCATTTACCATAAGACAACCTATCTATGATAAAGGGCTCCAAGATTTAGAAAGACAAAGTCTTCGCCTAACTTCTGTATTTGAAGCTTTCAAGATGAGGGCAGTAGTATGAGAATGTTGACCAAAGACACAAGATCGCAAGATGGAAAAGACGATGAAGACAATGACAAAGCCCTCAAAGTCAGGATCTAAAGCATGAAGGAAAAACAACACCTACATCTAAGAACAAAGAGACAAGACCTATGACCAAATGAGGTCTTAACGACCAAAAGCATATCTCATTGATCTGTGAAGGTATATAGAAGTCTAGTGTCATCATGTATCACTTCGGGGGAGATTGTTAGCCTCAAAATATTGAGCCCTCCGAACATGACGTTCGTCATTATGTATGTTTAGTCTTGGCTCAATTCAATTAGTTATACGTTTTGTAATAGGAAAGGTATCGGGGAATACTGGCTCGATAAGATTTAAACTAATATTGTATATGTTTCGGGTTTATTACCAACAAGACCCAAGCCCGGTTTACTAGTTAAATATCCCGTATCAGCACGCTTAAGTGCTCGGCGGGACTTTTATAAACCTTTTTCCACTTTGGAAAAGGTACACAAGTTGATTTCATTATTAATATTTCATTTTCTTTCTACTCTTTCTCTCTCTAGAAATCAACTCTCTTTATTTTCTAGTTCGATTCGTGGTTGTTATATGAAGTGTATGTGTTAATCGGGATCCTACACATATGACACTCAACGTCCAACAATCATCATACATATATTTCCCTTCCAAACCAAAAGGACAATCGCATTTTTTGTGCCAGTATTTCTAGTTGAGGTTTTTTTACTAGTGTATTTACCACTAACATCACAATGAAAAGAGACATTAAAATTAGCTTTAGATCTTTTAATCACAATAAGTATATGATTGAAAGTCTTGTTTCTTTCACCCAGTCTATTAAATCTTGACGAGAATTAAACACCTGAAAACGAATTTTTAACAAGTTTTAATGCTTTATAATTTTTAATAGTAACCTATAAAATATACTAGGTACTAAAATTGTTTATGTACTTACCGTGTTCGTTTCAATTTTTGGTTTGTTGCGTAAGACGTAGTTGCTTTCATTCATGATTTCATTTTCTTCATGTTAAAAATACTCGCTTTCATTACTAACTTCACTTACTGTCGTGTTGAAAAATAATCTTGAAAATCTCCGAACTGTATGTGTTTAATAACACTACCTTTGACTTTTAAAAACGGACTCTTAATGGACCTCGAAAACGTGTACAAAATACATTGTTATCTGTATGTTTTTAGCTATATGTGCAGAAAATGGTATATCCGACAAAATGGACGAAAAATCAAGCCAAAATCGACAAAAACGAGCACGGAATGGTAAGAGCGATTGATTGGAAATTTAAAATGTCCAGGTCTAGAAGTTCAAATTCAACCACGGAGAATGTCAAAAGTCAAAGCCTGATGCCGGAAATGAAAATAATAATTAATGGGCCCCACCCGTACCCATCTAATGGGCGGGTAGCAATCAATGTATTATATATAAGTCAATTTTACATATAAATTGGCCTTATTCTGTTGTTAATTATAGCACGGCCCCCATAAACCAATATATGAGCCCAAATAGCCTTTACCCCCGTTAGTCCTTTAAGGACTGTGGGTGCAAACCCACCATATAACCTCAGGGACTGAAACTGCCAACCCACAAAGTTATATCACCACAAGGACTTTCGGTGTAATACCACAATACAAGATAAGGGGCCAATCTTTCCAAAGACCCGCAAAACCCTTACCTGCTCACCCAAAACAAACGCACTTGTATCAATTACATTTACTGCCAACTTCCTTTTTATTGACACTATTCTTGTGTCTCTTTCACTCTTTTTCTCTGAAGTGTTAAACAAAGTCACACCATCTAACCCCACATTCACAAGAAGCAATTGCCACATTGGCACATCCTCTACATCACCATTCGTCTTATGGTAGAAGACAAGTAATGGATGGTGGAGATCATAACCGTTAGGACATGAAGCAAAATGGAAAATAAGGCTTAGATTAATTTAGAAAGGCTTTCTACTCCCCAAGAAACACACACCAGCCCTCAAATGTCTCACAGAAAAAGCACAAGTGAAGACTTGAAGACCTAGAAGACTTTTAGTATAAATATAGGACCAATTGTAGCTTATTTGTTTTGTCAAATCTTGTGAAAACGAAATTTAGACCATTTTAATACTTTTCATTTAAATTTCTGTCATTTAACTTTAAGCATTGTAATTTTTTTTTAAGTTAATGAAAATTTCAAGTTTTCTTTAAATACTGTCATTTACTTACATTGTTATTTAAATACTATTTTTAAGCTCTTATATAAGCTTTTGAATCATTAAAAGCTTATATAAAAACTTGTTTACTTATCTGTCTTAAAAAAACAAAAAATCACAAAAATCAAAAATCTGTCAAAAGAACACTGGAGCAAGGTAAATCATGGATGGCCTTGGTTTAGAGCTTCATGGGAAGCATTAGGACTAGTTTGCTTGTGGTTGTTAACCGCTCACTTGCCTCAAAGCTTTGTCACTTTTTGTATCTCGTCCATTTTTCCATTTTTTAGCTTATTTACTGTAGCATTGCTTATTTCTGCTTATAATTGCTTATTTAGGTTATTTTATGCTTATTTATGTTTGTTTATTGCTTACGTGTCATTTGTTTAAGTTTTTTACTTAAAACTGTCCATTTTAGCTAAATCTGCTTATTGCTTATTAGCTTATTTTTAGTGCTTATCTTCTGTTTAAGATTGCTTATTTATGCTTAATTTGCTTATACATTTATCTGTTTTTCCAAACCTTGGCTTAATTCAGTTTAAAGTAGCTTTAAAATAGATTTTTAAAAATTTAAAGGGGTGTTTGGGTCAGTAGGTAAAGTGGTTAAAAAACTATTGGGTCACTTGGCTGACTTTAACAAGCCTTCTTTAAGTCATATTAACCTGTTTTTAAAAGTTTTAAAGTCTTAAAGCTAGTTTTAAGGTTTGTCTAATAGTTGCTTAATTCTGTGGCTTTTAAAACCATGTAGTTTGCTTATTTGATTAGGTCATTTTAAAAATAGCTTTTTCATGCATGTCTTTTTGCTTCACAATGCCTGTAGATTAGGAGTAGTTGATATAAGGGTGCTATTCAAATGATTTTTTTGTCAAAATTATGTTTCAAGTATCATAGTTTTTTCTTTTTCAAAGTAAAAATCCATTTTTCAATCTCAAATTTAGGAAGGTTAAAGTAAGAATCAACGTCCAATTTTCTTAGCATTAGCTTATTAGATATAGAACTCATTGTTTAGCTTATTTTGAGTTTTAGTCCTTTTTTTAGCTATTGATAAGTCATTGCAAGTAGATATATGTCTCTTTAAGAAAAACCAAAACAAAGTACAATCTGTTGTGGAGTAGCCTTTTTCTTAAGCCTTTTTTCTTAGCTTTAATTCTTTCAAAATGTTTTGTGATGACTGATTAATGTATTCTTATTGTTCAAGATTTTTAGGGTATAAACTTGTATGCCATAAGGATCCATTTAGGGTGGTCTTAAATTAAGCTTAAAGTGCCCTTGTGCCTGTTTTGATTGACAGTTTTAACCCAAAGTGCTTATTTGCTTATTTATGCTTTTGGGCTTGTTAGGATTGCTTAATTCTTGTATCTATTTGCTTATTAGGTTAGTTTTAAGTCATTCTAGCTTATTTTACTTAGGTTAAAGCTTATTTGAGCTCTTTAGCATTTCTAGTCTAAAATTTGTTTAAAAAGCCTTTTTAAGGAATTGTCTGTTCATTTTTAAGCTTAGGTTAGTTATTTTATTTGCTTGATTTTTTATTCCCTTAATGTTTTTCAGATGTAGCTTATTGGTAGTTGTTAGCTCATTAGCTTTTTAAGTCTATAAAATGCTTAACAGTTTGGCTCTTTAGGACTTAGTATAAAAAGCAATTCTGTCACCTCTTTTTCAGCTTATTTCGTGCTTATTTGTGGTTCTTATAAAAAGTCATTTTTTTAATTTGCTTATTTTTGGGTCCTTAAACTTTTCTATAAAAAATTTTGCAAAATAAAAAACTTTGGGAAATTGTGAAGTCTAGGGTGAGCAAGGCTCGAAACCTCATGGACTCACCAACTCGAACCAAAAGCCTTTCACACACATGCAATAGAACACATCTCTCGCCCTTCTTTTTCAGTTTTCTTTTGGCCAAAAATTTATTGTTCTCGCTCTCCCTTATTTAGAGATAGAGAGATAGAGTAGATGTAGAGATATAGAGTTTTAGCATTATTTCGGCTTATTTAAATAAGTTGTTCCACCCATTTTAATTTTCCTAGATCAAGCACTGTTTAAAGGACTTTTTTAGAATTTTTTCAGATTTTTTCAAGATCGTTTAGTATTTTTAATTAATTTTTCTTATTAGAAAATCTGTTTTTAATTCATATTTAATAAAATTAAAAAATCAAAAAAATATAAATTCTTGTTTTTTTATTTTCTTGTTACCGTTTATAGGTACTAGGAAATAAATTTGCGTTGTGTGAGTAGGGTTTATGAATTTGTAGAATTTGGTTTTTAAGGAACGGGATTGAATTCAGTTATTCGTTTTTTTCCGTCTGTGTACTTGGCCTTTATTAGCTTTCGTTTTTTGTTTTTAGGTTTCTCTTTACTTGTTTTAGCGTGTTATTATTCGTAGAATTGGGAATCCAAACCATAAAATCTTGAACTATCAAAAACTGATCACGAACGATAAGTGCGATTTTCAATTCATGCCTCGAGGGCCAGATGTGGAGATTTACGAATTTGCTTTGGATCCAAACGTAATTTCTTTACAATCTTTTGGAATACATATAATATATATTAACTTACCCCTAAAAAGGTGGTTATCATTTTGCCAACTCATTTTTACTTAAGTGTTTGTTTTGTTATTTATGTATGATTCAATTTTAAAATCTATAGTATAAGTACATATTTATAGCTCATTGTAAAAGAAAAATTGTATGATTGAAATACACTTATAATTGAAGTGCTCATTTTGTTACTTGATAATATTGTACATTTCAAGATTAAAAGATAAAAAGTTGATATATATAATTGAATTGTGATTAAAAGTGTTATCTAAATATGGGGTGAAGTGCTTCATTATAAAATAAGGACGGAATAGCGGTAATTAAAAAGAAAGTGGGTGATGGGAAAATTGAGATGTATGTCAAAAGTGAGATGGGGCTTCATAAAAGTTTGTGCCATATTATAAAGGGTTAAGTCCATTAAATAGAAACGTACTTTTTAAAATTTACACATCTAGTAAACACACTTGTTTTATTATCAATCTAGCAATTCAAACTTGTTGTTTTGAAACAATTATACTAACATGACAGGATACAATTCCATGTCATTAAATATAATACACGTCATTTTTTATACATATATTTTTTTTATTTTCCATGTAGACCCAAAATGAAATGACTATATTATCCTTTGTGTTATTCTCTTATCTTTGTCTTCTTCTTTTATTTTTGTCCTCTTCACTTCCAGATAGAATATAAAAACATCATCTTAAAAACAGTGTCTTCTCTTTAACAAACACAATCAACATCACTAAACCCAAATCTGAAAGATGTAAAGATCCTTTCATTTACATCTTCATCTTACTCTCTCTCACACAAAATTTACATCCTCATCTTCATCGCATCTAGCCTCCTACCGCAGTTGATGCCGTCATCGCTGGAAAACGCCATCGTCAACACCATTGAAACCACCACCACATTGAAGAACGTTACATGATATGAAGATCCACACCCTAATTCATTTCCACGGACCCAACCCCTTTATTTTACTAAAGGGTCCTACACCCTAATTAATTTCCACCAAATCAATAACCCTATACACTAAAATGATGAGCAATTGAAAAAGGCTATCTTGAGCATTCTACAATCTTGAAAGAATCAATTGAAAAATAAAAACTATACCTGTTTGTATTATATGGTCTTGAAAGTCAAAATTGAGTCACTGTTGTTTGATGTGGGTTTGAGTTTGGCCTGGTGTGATTTGAAAAGATCGTTGTCATTTTGTGGCAACTTTTGAGATTAAGAATTGTAATATAAGTATGTTCCTAATTTCTCAAATGGGCAGTTACATTTTGTGTGTGAAAGACGGTAGAATAAAATGAAAGTCAAAAGTCAATAACTTAGATATAGGGGACAAGTCAGCATATTGCAAATCCTAGTCATGGAAAAAAATGACGTGTCAGTCATTTTTAATTCTCAGCCGGTAACATGATGATATATTTACTATAACGTCACAAATTTGAAAGTTTTAATTACTAGATTAGTAATAAAACAAGTGTGTTTACTAGATATGTAAATTTTGAAAATTACATATCTATTTAATGGACTTAACCCTATTATAAATGTTAATAAATTATTAGTGTAAATAAGAGTTTTTTTGTGTAAAAAGACCGACCCCTTTTTAAACGTTTGCCTTCCACCTCCAATCATTAGTATTAATTGCTATCTTTTATTTAATTTATACTACTGTGTAACTCAACAATCATTAAACAATCATTACTATCATTTTGATTAATTTTTTTGATTAATCTTTTAATAAGTTTCTTTGTATAATTAGTCTTATTTTGTAGGTCTCCCAATCATTTTCTTAGTTTTATGAATGCCATTATATGCTACTGTACTTTTATCGAGCTAAATATGTTATTAATCTTTGTCAGTTTTCAGTTTTCGTCATTTGTTATATCACTAACGTAAAGTTTTCTACTATCAATATAACAATAAAGTTTTTCAAGTCCAATCGAACCATGTTCAAGTCGTTACCCCGACCAACACACATGTTGCCACCTATACTCGTATTCAAACGAATATGCCCAACGACTTGGCCAATACTAATTGATCACAGGATTGAAACGAAAGCCATAGATGAGTTGTATGCAGGTGAAAATACCGAAAATGTCAAAATAAACATAATACAACGTCCTAAACAACTTTGAGCTTCAAACTAATAGATAAACAACTTCATCTTGAAAAACTAATCTTGACATATCTGACGAGCAACGTAATGGAAACACAATGATGGCATGAACTCTTGAAAATATTTAATCGGTTGCTGACTCGTCAATATCGTTCTAAACGCCCCCTGAAAAGAAAGGTGGCAAAACCATGATTAAGCCATTGCTCAGCATATGAAATGATAAAAAGAACGCACGGTGCCTCTTTTTCTTGTATGATTTCAATCCTAGTTTTCATATCTAGCCATTAGAAACTACTTTTCGTATTTGACTTATGACTTTATTCCAAAAAGGTCGTTTAGTCTATCATTATTAAGAGTTTCTTTAGTCATTCAAATCAGCAGAAAACCAATATCAGTGAGCCAAGCAGTTGTTTGAACGTGTGCTGTGGACTTACAGGGCACTGAATAACCATGGATAATAACCTGAGTTGCAACAATAGGTAGTGTAAAGGATGGCGTGCAAATTTGTTGTAGCGGATAATAAACTAATAATCCATAAAAAATAGATAATCATAAGCAAAGACTAGAATCATATAATCATATTATCATTTTCAAAATGCGCATCCGAACAGACCATACAAGTCACATCAAATGTTGCACTTTTTGACGCAGATAGGATACATGTAAATACAGGCTAGGTTATTTGCTAAATTGACTAGTGGCTATATCTGAAAGTAGCTACAGCTAGAAAACATTAGATCAATTGTCCTGCATAATCCCGATTATCAGTAGGACCAAAAATTGTTTACCAATCTTACTGACGCAGTATCTGTTGAAGCTGAAGCACTTGGTTTCTTTGATCTGGTGGTAGCTGATTTATATGTTCTGGTGTGAGACTCATGACTTGTTGAAGTAGCGCCTTTTCCTGATCAACGGACAACTGCATACATGCACAATTAAGTATGTTCAGCCATAATTCAATATACAGCAAAGTCGTATCTCAAAAGAAATTAATAATCAATGTAAAGCAAAAGTCGTATCTCAAAAAAAATTGGCATGATCTGATTAGATTATGTAAAACCTAGCAACGGGTTGAAAAGAGAAAAATGGTTTAGCCTATGATACACGTGGCAGAGTCAACCCCTTTACCATTATGAACAAAAGGTTGATACAAATGAACATTTTTGCAAAGTACAATGTCGCCACAGATCATTAACCCCCTAAAACGGAGTGGATTGGGTTTATATTTGATCTCAAGAGGGTTATATGGGGAAATTCTAAA
>BQNB010057071.1:0-38377 GCA_026074375.1 Tanacetum coccineum
GATTTATCAGCAAGAGACGTCATTGTGATATCAAAAGATTACAAATTGATCGATCGGTGGTAGAAAGAAATTGTGTTTGGTTACGTGATTGTTGAGTCTTGAATTAAAACTACACGGGATTTTACAATTCTTGACAAAACCGGGAAGACAAGTGTTTGTTTCACGGGATTTTACAAGTCAAAGAAATAACCGTATAATTTAAAATTGAGTTTGTTAAGTTTAAATTAAATTTGTTTTTCACTGGTTCGGTCCTCTCGTTCGATCCGCTAGTTCGATCCGTTCGTTCGATCCGCTAGTTCGATCCGTTCGTTCGATCCGCTAGTTCGGTCCTTTCGTTCGATCCGCTAGTTCGGTCCTTTCGTTCGGTTCTAACTAGTGAAAAACGCTCGTTCGATCTTAACTAGAAGTCACTCGTTCGATTCTAACTAATAGAGCTTGTTCGGTCCAACCTATGCAACTGCTCGTTCGGTTGTCTCGTTCGGTCCACTAGTTCGATCCTCTTGTTCGACTCTCTAGTTCGATTCTAACTATTACGAAACCCAAATTTTCAAAACTCAAAAAGACACGATTTTTAATGGTTTTTAGCAAAAAATTCTTGTACAACTAGTATTACTAACCCTATAGGAACAATAAAAATGAAAACTTTAAGGTTTTTAAGCCAAAAAATTTGAATCACTAATTTGCTCTTTGTAAAGGTTTTGAACACAAATCAAACACAAAAATCTAAACACACCACTCCATGGCTCTTGATACCAATTGTAGAATACTAGTAATCTAATGAATCAACCAAGAACAAGAGTGAGATGTGGGTTGGATGTTAGAGAAACTTGGATGGAATATGGATGAATGTATTAATGTGTGAAATGGAACAACTAACAAAATGGAACAACCAACCCTCTCCAAGACTAGGAGAGGGTGTATTTATAGTTACAATGGCCGGCCATGGGCTGGAGTTGGGCCACCCATGGGCCTTGGGCCGGACTAGATTACTAATCTAATCCTTATACTAACTACGAGCTAAGGAATTTTACAACTTTGGAAGTGACCGACACTTTTCGTGTTTCCAACACAACCTTTCACAAGACAAGTTTGTCACCACAAAAAAACAAAAACATGAGCATTTGTCAGGGCGGTCCCTTAATTCGGTCGGCGGACCCCTTAATTATTTGGTGGCCCCCTTATATATCTGGGGTCCGCCGTTTTCCTGACAGGCTATTTGTAAGCTCCTTTTAATAAATTGTGGGTCACCTCCCACAAACTTTTTTCCAAAACCCTTATTGTATTGATTTTCTTTCAGTTTATTTCTCTCTCTAGATCTTACTTAAAAAAAAAAAAGAAAAAAAAAAAAAAAAAAAATAAAAAAAAAAAAAAAAAAAAAAAAAAAAATAAAAAAAAAAGTCTCTCCTAATATCTTTGATCATTCAACTTGGGTTTATCTTTGTTTAAATGTGATCAAATCTTCTATTCCTTTCCTGCCTTTCCTTAAGTGCAAAGAGAAACTCCCGGGTCATCTTCAAGATCCAAAGTTGGTAGTCTAGTTAGTCATATTTGTAACATTTTTTACATCATAGATCGAAGGCATGGCGGAAGAAGACTTGTCCGTGGGCGAGGGCTCTGCCCGGGCGTCGGCAGGGGGCGCGGGGTTCCCAATGTACCGGGTGACGGTCTGGTCTGGCGTCGGGGGTTATCCGGCTGCCATGTCTTTCCAATCTCTTTTGTGTAGTGTGTAGTTACAAATGTGTATTTATTGGATGGGTTAATTGTGGGTTGGTTAGTATTTTAGGCCTTAAAATACATTGGTGATGTGGTAGATTGGTTCTAGCTAAGATTAGGACTCGACATCTAGCTTAGTGTCAAAAATTAATGTAAGCAACGTGGTTTATGTGTTTAGTCCATAAAACATAAGGTTTTTTTTTATGTTGGGACAAAAAACATAACGGGTTTGTTTGTACCCAAAGAAGGACTCGACATCTAGCTTAGTGTTGGAAAATAATGTAAGCATTGGTATAAGGTTTTCTCCGCCGAAAGGGAGCTTGTTGATTAATAAAGTAACTCTCGAGTTGGATACTCGAGGAGTGGAGTAGGGCGAAGAGGAGCTTCGTGACCGAATCACTATAAATCATCGTGTCGGTTTGCATTTTCTTTTACCTTTCTCTTTACTTATGTCTTTACATTTATCGCTTTACTTTTACACTTGAATTGTGCTTATGATTGTGTGAATTGATGTGTATGTTGTGTTAGTCATGGTTGTGTAGCTCTTTGTAGTAAACATTGTGAGTGTGGATATATTGGTAGAATATGCGCTAGTAATTGTAAATCCATTATCAACACTTCTCATATTGCGTCAAACTTGATTGGTGATTTGATACAAATGATCTAGTCCGAAAACCACTTCTCGAAGAGGTCCCTCTAAATGGGGCGGCCCCCTGATGTACTAGGCGGCCCCCATATATTTATGAGACCACCGGCAGAGAGTGATATAATCTTTGATCTTAATTTTTTAAAAGAAAACGTATTCACCCCCCCTCTACGGTTTCCACATACATTAAATTGAAATGCTTAATCATTTTTTTTTGATTTTTTTCAGCTTCTTCCTAAGCTCTCTTATTAGTTATTTCTTTTACTTGAATATCTCATTTTAATCCATTAATGTTTTCTACATAAACAGACTCATTCTTTCTATAAAATTCAAGTTTTTCTTTCACTAATTCTAAACCTATTTTATAACCTTAAATTCATTAAACTATATTTCTCTAAATCTCTCAATAGTTGATCATTTTAAGATTTAAGTAATTTAATAATTTCCATACAAGATTTTGAACAATTTGAATCATTGGATACCTCTGAGTCAGGACTTGAAGATGAGTAAGCCATGAGTGCATAATTAGGTCCTTCCTTTGTCTGATCACTCTAGTTGTATCCACCAAGAGCATCACATGACACCAACGCTGTGGAAGTAGATGTTTCCACAACCACACTCCTTTTTGAGATTTCCTTGTTGTCTTGATTTCTTGAAGCTCTGCACTCCCTAGCAAAATGTCCCCTCTTGTTACAGTTGTAGCACTCCACTTTAGACTTATCAAAACCAATAGTCTTATTTCCATTAATGGTAATCTTCCTTCCTGTATTCTTTAAAAACCTTCTAGCCCTCATAGTTAACATGGACATTTGCCATCTCAAATCCATCTCTTCTATGTCATCATGATGGTTTTGTTGCAAGTCCTCATGTGCAAGTCGAGGACTATTTGGTTGACTAGAAAAGAATGAACAAATAATAGTATTACTCAAGTTATCAATATTTGTAAAGTTAGCAGCATTAACTTGAGTAATAGTAGTAGAAACTCTATGAGTAGTATTAACTGATTCATTAGTGCTGTTAGTGTTGTTATTTGAAGAGGACACAAAAAAGCCTGTTCTGTGTGATTTAAACGTGAGCTAGAACATCCTTTGTACTTTCTGGATCATTACACCTTTAAGGTTGTTATAGAGTCATACATGTTTATTGTTTCTAACTCAGATTTATTCCTCTACACCAAACAAATGCGTTGTTCCACTCAGGTGACAAACTTCTTGATAACTTTTGATTAACATCTTTTTGTGAAAGCTTTTTATCTAAAAGCTCTAACTGACTCACAAGCTTTTGAAGCCTATCAAAGGCTTGATCAAGCATCTCTGAGCTTGGAGCAATGAAGTTTTCATATTGTTGCTTTAAGAGATTTCTTTGAGTCTTTTTAGTAGCTGCATTCCCACCAAATCTCTTTTCTACAGCTTCTAGTAATAGCTTGCATCCTTTATAGGTTAAACTTTAATAATGGTTTATTGGAATGCCCATCATAAAGTACTTCTATCCTCACTTATAATCTCTCTTGAGCCTTATTCTTTAGCAGATGTAATAGGAGCAATTCACTGTTGTAACACCTCTTCCACAAACTTGTGGTTTTTGGCAAGGTTTTTGTAACCTTCTCTTGCACTTTCCCACGTGCATAGTCTATCATTTGGATGTATTGTTCAATCCTTATCCTCCATAAGTCAAACTTACCCGGTTTGAGCATGGGAACTTTAGATGCAGCCACCATGTGTGCAGAATCTTGATCCATATCTTCTAGCAAAGTTTCTCAAAGCAACAAGCTCTAATACCACTTGTTGGTCCCACTTCAACACTTCTATAGATCGAATTCCTTAAGCTTGTTTAAGGTTTAGTTATATTAGATAAATCTAACACAACTATAGTAGAAATTTGTTGTGGAATGTATTAAAGATTTATGGTGGCAATCTAATCTTTAATAAGAAGAATTTTTAATGGAACAGTAAAACATAATGAACATATAATTCAACAAAACACAAAAGCTCCAATATTATTAAGCAAATAATACGAATACTCACAAAGTATTAGGGTTATAAAGACCTTGAAGCTATGATAATTCTATGAATGAATCATTTGGTTTTGATACATGTATTGGTATATGTTGGTATGTCAATCTCTATGCCCTAGGACCTCCATTTATACACCAAGGAGGCCTAAACAGCTTACAATACTTTCCTAAGTAATCATAATCTTCTAAATAAATAACTTATACATATCTTTTACCAAAATATCTCATACAAATCATATAAGCAGTACTAACTTCTTCACTAGCAGCATTAACTCCTTCAGCAGTAGTAACTTTATACTAACAATAGTAACTTTTGTACTAGCAGTAGTAACTACTTAGCAGTTTTTCTTCTAATTCTCTGAACAATCTTAACTTCCACTAGCAGTAGTAACTTCCTTTAGCAATAGTAACTTTCTCTAGCAGTAGTAACTTTCTCTAGCAGTAGTAACTTTGACTGAGCAGCATTAACATCAATAAGAACAGTAGTAATTCCAAACATCATCAAGAAGCTTTTAATTCCAACAATTATGGCCCGAATAGATGCCATGACTATGAAAATGGATGCTCAATATAAAGAATTTTAATCTCGTTTAAAACAACCAAACCCCAATCATAACAATGATGACACACCTATGTCCCGTGAAGAAGAAGCAAAATTTATGTAAACCTTCTGTCGTACTTGTTTTTACAATGATTACCGTGACCGTGACTGAAATCACGATAATGGCATTCAAGCAAAAGAAACGATTACAATCGAGATAACTATCAATCTAATGATAAACCCGACCTTCAAAAACAATTAAGCGATTTCATAAAAGCTCAACAATCAACCATTTATTTTGTCAAAGATACTTTCATGTTCTTGAAACAAGAACAAAAAATCGTCAAGCCTCGATCCAAAATCTCAAAGCTAAATTCGACAGATTTGCTGACAAGCAATCTGCTCGACCTTCTGGATCTCTTCCTAGTAACACTCAACCTAACCCAAAATGAGTGTCATATTTACGCGGAGTGGTAAATCTTATGACCCACCTATCAACCTAAATGATCAACAAAATAATTCTAAAACTCCTGTAATCTTTGATAGTGATGATGAAGATGAAGAACCTACACCTCAACCCAAATCTAAAGATCCAAAACCAGTCAAAGAAAACCCAATACCTAAACCATATAAACCAAAGATTCCATATCCTCAACGCCCCAGAAAAGAGAAAATGGAAGCTCAATATGAAAAATTCCTTGACATGATTCGAGCCGTTCAAATCAATGTTCCCCTTGTCGACGTTTTAGCAGGAATGCTAAACTATGGCAAATTTCTTAAAGAACTCGTTAGCAGTAAGCACAAGCTTGAACAAATTTCAACCGCTTTCCTTAGTGATGAAAGTTCTGCTTTAATCTAAAACAAAGTTCCACCAAAACTTGGAGCCCCCAGAATTTTCCTCATTCCATGTAATTTCAAAAAAGCTTTCTTATGTGATGCTTTAGCCGATCTTGGTGCTAACATTAATCTCATGTCGTATTCTCTATATGCAAAATTATCCCTCAAAACTCTAAACCCTACTAAAATGAGCCTAAGATTAGCCGACAGATTATTCCAATACCCTGTTGGAATAGCTAAAAATATGCTCGTTGAAGTTGGAAAAATCACCTTTCTTGTAGATTTCGTTATTCTCGAAATAGAAGAAGATAGTAAAGTTCCTCTAATCTTAGGGAGACCTTTCCTCTATACTGCCGATGCAGTATTTCGAGTTAAGCAAAAACAACTCAATCTTGAAGTTGGAACCGAATGTATGACTTTTCACATGGATTCTGCAATGAAACATTTCTAGTCAAACGATGATACATATTTTAGTATTGACGTTATTGATGAAATATTAGAAGAAGATTTCGATGCTCTTCTCGATGAAGGTAGTAAAATCCTTCATTCCATCGAAGGAACCATCCTTGAAGAAAAACTCTTTACTGAATTCGATGAATTCATTGCTATGACTACCGAAGAAAACTCTGAATCTGAATCCGACACCAAAGAACCACCATTAAAAAAAATCATCTTTAACACCGATTATAAGATCAAGACATCTCTTGAAGAACCTCTTACGGATCTTGAACTCAAACCGATTCCTGATAACTTAGAATAGGCATTCTTGGAAGAACCCTCTTTTCTTCCTATAATCATATCATCTCAGCTTTCTGAAGAAAACAAAAACAAACTTGTTTCCGTCCTTAAGAACCACAAGCAAGCCTTTGCTTAGAAAACTACAGACATTCCTGAAATTTGTCTGTCTTTTTGTAAACATAAAATTCAACTTCTAGAAGACAAAAATCCAGTAGTTCAAAAACAAAGACGATTAAACCCGAATATGCAAGAAGTTGTTAAAAAAGAAATCGTTAAACTGCTGGACACCGGTATCACTTATCCAATCTTCGATAGCCCTTAGGTAAGTCCCATCCACCGTGTACCCTAAAAAGGTGGTATCACAGTTGTTACCAACGAAAAAGATGAACTTGTCCCAACAAGAACTATTACAGGTTGGCGAGTATGCATCAATTATCATAAACTCAATGTAGCAACCGTAAAGACCACTTTCCTTTGCCATTTATGGACCAAATGGTAGAAAGAATCGCAGGAAATAAATATTTCTATTTCCTTGATGGTTTTTCTGGATATTTTCAAATTCCAATCGATCCTATGGATCAATAAAAAACAAGCTTCATTTGCCCCTTCGGAACATACGCTTACAGGAGAATGCCTTTCGGTTTATGTAACGCTCCCGCTACTTTCCAAAGGTGCATGTTAGCTATCTTTTATGATATGATTGAAGAATCCGTCGAAGTATTCATTGACGATTTCTCCGTCTTTGGAAACTCTTTCGATCATTGCCTAAATAATCTGGGTCAAAACTTAATAATTTTTTATGAAATTTGAATTGGAACATGTTCATGATGTGTGACCTGCTGATTTTTTTTAGATTTTTCTGAGGTGTTTAAAGGGGTCTGCAGTTGCCAAACTTTTGATAAGTCCAGCAGACCCTGTTTTTGCATTGGCGTGTCTTTAATGATTATTTTGAAGTGGCTATAGTTTATGGGTGAACTACAGTAGTTAATCAAACAATAATAGGTAAGTTAATTATAGATGAGTGGCTAATCCGACCATATGTAACCCTTTCTTTTTTTAAAAAAAGGTATAGAGGACGTTCTAGAAAAACCGATAGAATTTCAGAAAATATGGAAGTGGTACTTTAAGTGCTCTAAACAGGATTCTTAAAAACATTGATAATCTTAACATGCTGTAACACCACCATTTTTTACAATATAGCAGCGGGGGAAGCTAAATCTGGGGTTTACTTTCATGGAAACTAAACATTTCATAATCTAGAAAACGACCCAAAAGAGACGTTTGTTCAAAGATACGTTATCATTCATTTCAAATCAGAGTTTACAAAGGCAGGTACCCCAAAATTAGTTACATACAGAGTTGATATGATAACTAGTTTTAGCATACTTCATGTCCATTGCCACTCCGGTGCCGTATAATTGCTCAATAACCTTGAGATTAAACATGCTAAAAAGTCAAAATAAAGGTTGAGTGAAATTATTAGGTGTGATAAACAGTTGATTACAAGTTATTTGTGTAATAATTGTACAAAACACAATTATTATGAAAATGTTATTGTTTTGATCTAGGGTCACGGTTATTTATAACCGTTAATTTGTTAATCAATTTTTTTTTAAATTAAAAATATTTGCAATGAATGCCAATTATCATAGTAACCGTTGTATTACTGCGTTATTGTCTTGTTTGGTATTGTCTGGGCATAAGACGGCTAATTCTTGGAATCTCCTAATGTAAGTCTTAAGATCATTTCCTTTTACAACCAAATTGTAAAATTGTCTTCCATTTCTTGACTTCAGTTCGAGGGCAATACTTATTGGTTAAGAGTCTTTTCAATTCGGTCCAAGTGATTTGATTGGCTTATTTATTCCAATTAGGTTGAGCGTTATGAATTCCACCAAGACAGGGGCATCGTCGGTTAAAGTATCTTTGGTAGATATGTCTCTGTGTTTTCCTTCGGCACATTGGCTACGAGGGAAAATACGATTCATCCGGCTCAAAACCAGCGAATGAGCCCAGATGCTCCTTCCGTATCATTGAAGTAGAAAGGTTGACAGCTAACGAACTCTTTATAGTTTCCTGTTTTTGCTACAGGAGTTCCAGTAGGTCCGGGTGTTCTTGGTCGGGTTAGGGAATTCCTATTCACTTGCCCATGTAGCGACTTTCGTCTTGGCACATCCTAACCTTGCGGCTAAGTGACCAGGCTTTTGACACCCCACAGAGACTAGTATCGATACTCACGGACCTTCGGTTTCAACACCGCTGGATTTCCCGTATATACATAAAATCACAACTTAAAACGAAATAGTCTTAGTTCAAAAGCATATTTAATTTTAAGAAAAAGAGATTTTCCCTATATTTATTAAATCACATATATTACACTTAACAAAACACTTCGTTTCTGTGTCTACAAACAAGCACAGCTTGCAAGAAGACAAAGGGACCAAGAAGCAAGACCCTAGCTCGTGTTTCTTCTATAAAAGCATTGTAAAGCCCTTGAGGCTGAGAGTAGTTTTTATTTGTAGTTTAAGTGTAGTTTTAAGCTAGTTTTTAAAGTTAAAAAAGTTTTTATTGTACTTGTACTTCATTTTTAATGAAAATTCAGTTCCTTTAATTTTTTGTGTTCTTAATTGCAAAAGTCTCTTAAAACTTTTAAGCTTTCATTTCAGCATATTCGTACATTCTGTTTTTAAAAACCTTAAGAAAAATTCAAAAGAAAGGCAAGAGTACTGTTGGATTAAAGATGGATGAATAAGCTATTGTGGAAGGCTTATTGGGTTTATGCTTAGTTTAAGCTTATTTATAAGCTTGGGGTAGGAATTTAGAGCTTATTAGGTTCAAAGAACCCTGTTTTGAGCAAGGGTGAAAGGTACAAATCTTTTTTTTAAATTATGCTTTTTACTGTAGCAAATAGCTTATTAGCTTATTTCTTAGCTTATTTCTGTCTTGTGTGCTTATTCATGTTTATTAATGTCTAAATATGTCTTTTTATGCCTTTCATTTCATTGTATGCAATTAACTTTGAAAACTGTCTAAAAGGCCTAATTCTGTCTTAGCTTATTGTCCCATTTTAAGTGCTTATTGGTTGTGCTTTTTATCTTTTTATAGTGTAAATTTGCTCTAGTAGTGTTAATCTTTGAAAAAGTTTAGTTTAACTTAGCTCTTATAGTTTTTTTTGTCACTTTTAAAAATTAAAGGGGTGTTTGGGTCAACATGAAAAACGGGTCAAAATGGTTTTTGGTATGGGTTGGGGTCACAAGATAGTTTTAGTTTGAGTAATAAGCTGGTTTTAAGCTATTTTTATAAGTTGTTAAGTTTGAAAATTGTTTTTCAAAAGTTTTATAAATCATCTTTGAAACTGTGGTGTTTTAGAAAAAGTTACAAGAGCTTATTTAATAAGCTCTTGTAATTGTGAGTTAAGGTTTCAAAAAGTGGTGTTTTAGTGTGTCTAAAACAAGCTGACCAAGCCCTTTGGTCACTTGACTTTTTGAGTCAAAAACCACCAAGTTTTTAAGTAGCAATTTTTAAAAAAACTAGAAAGCCCATTTTCACTTTAAAAATTCAGCAGGTTTAAAAGAGCTTTAGAAGCTAAAAATTTGTGCACAAATCCAATTGCTAGTATACATTAGCTGTTTTAACTTATCTTTTAAATTTAAGCTTATTTGACAGCTTTAAATAAGCTGTCAAATAAGCCCTTGTCTTTAGTAAGTTTTCCCCTGGTGCAAAGGGGTGATTTTAAGCCCTCTTTTCTTAGCTTTTTAGTGTACTTAAGTCCTAGGATTTGGCTTATTTTAAGAGCCCATAAGCTCTTTATTAAGCCCCTTCAATTTCAGCCCTTGAAAAGCCCTTTAGATAGCTTATTTTTAAGCCCCAAGGTGCCCTTTGACTGTTTTAGCCAAGTTTAGTGTAGGGACTGCTTATTTTTCATTCTGGCTTATTGAGCTTATTTAATAAGCTTATTTGACTCTTAGTTGCTTTTTAGGATAGTGTGTAAGTTGTTGAGCTTATTTTCTCATTTTCTTAGCTTATTTGAGTCCAACAGCCTAGCCCTTTTTGGCCTTAAGCTTTGTTTTAGCTTTCTGTCATCATAAGCTCCTTTCTTCTTTAGTGCTTATTTAGCTTAAGATTAGATAGTTCTTTTAGCTTTTTTGTCCAAGTCCTAGCTTATTTGTCCCAAGTGTCCCAATGACTTAGCCAATTTTAGCCTTAAGCTTGTATTAAGCATTCTGTCATTTTTAAGCTGTTTTTAAGCTTATTTATAGCTTTTCAAAAAAAGTCATAGTTGAGAAAGTTGTTAAGCCCCACGAGCTTAACAACTTTTGTAACACCCTCAAAAATGTGTCGCAGCGGAAATATGTCAGGGGGCGTTACTTCATAATACAACAGCTCAAGATACAAGAGAACGACCTCTAAATGTGTCGTTTGAAAAGTAATCTCGTTGATTTTCTTGAAATTGATGTAACATTTGTCCCATAATTGCATCACAATGAAAAGCTTGAAAATAACCCAACGAGATTTGATCATTTGTATGTAAGTAGAAATCCATAAATGAAATCTTGTCAATTTTAGACTCCATTGCACATCAAGTAAGCCAAGCATCTAGTTCACCTGAGAAAAACATGCTTAAAAGTGTCAACATTAAAGTTGGTGAGTTCATAGAGTTTTGTAAGTATAATGTGAATGTTGGAATCCAAAGATTTATAAAGTATGTATGATTAATTTAATCCTTATAATAATTGCCAAAAATGTAAGAGTAAATGCAAGACCGAAAGAGTCTAGTGTTTATTGCTTCGCCGCAATATAATGAAAAGTGTTTAGAATTTAGTAATGTCATAAGTTAGTATGGACTGTGAGACGTTGGTTGATTTTCCACAAATTGTAAATGGGTCTACTATAAACAATACAGTACACAATAAATAATATCTACTGTTGCACTAAGCTCATGACACCGACAAAGCTCGACATCTATGTATGCAATTTATGCACAAAAGGTGGCCGTTGTAGATGGTTCAAACCCGGTAAACATCCAAAATTGTTCCGACATGTATGCATCTCGTTGTTTCAGTACGGTCGACGAAACTAGTGAGAGCTTACTCACGTCGATCAGGGATGGTCAATCCCAAATACGTGTTCTATTTATCACTCGCGCTTCTCAACGGTCCTCTCCGGTCAAGACTTTAAAGTTCATGTGTAATGGGCAATGGTGGGTTATGTTACTTAGCGCAAACACGTAAACGTGAGATGGTAACCGGAAAAAAAACTTGTGTCCAATAAAAAGTATTCTGTTGTTTCGTAAATAGCTTTGAGTTACTTAAATCCATAAGTAGAAAAGGAGATGATATTATAAATCAAGAATGAGTTCGTCATGAGTAATGTAAATAAGTTGTATTGAGCATGTATTCTCCCCCGAGATTTGTAAAGTAAATGTAAAACAAGTGAAAGATGGGCTATAAACTCACCTTAGACCAAACAGTGAATAATGAAATAGTCAATGAGCGAAGTAATGAGCACGACGTCCTAATCACGACCAATCGAAACCAAAAAAGCAATGTTGACGAGAAGAAATGAAACCCATTCTATAAGCTCCAAACCCATTTTGTAACCCCATTGATTAAACCTCAAATAATCACCTCATAGTCTCCTCATTAATTCACCATTATTACTACTAACTTGACCTATAAGTTGAGTTGAATAAAATGGAAATAAGACCATTAATGTTTGTTTGGCTGTATTTCGTTAAAAGAGAAAATAAACAGATCGATATAGAACAAGCAAAAATCTAAAGACATGATTATCTATTATTTAAGAAACATGTATCTTTAATGAAAATGATAGTAGAAAGGATGGTATAATATCAACTAAGTGAGACTTGACTAGAAATTTGATGCTTTTGAAAAAGAAAAGAAAAGATCATTAAATGATAATCAAAATTTTAATGAAAGCAATAACAGTAGGTAACAAAAAAAACGTTTGACATTAAGAGATGAAAATAAAGATGTGGCGACAACATCCGCTAACTAGTTTACATACGAAGGAATCAAGAAAACTAATTATGACAATTTAAAAAAATTTAGACATGATAATAATAAAACTATTAAATACTCATCAAAGAAGGATGAAAAATTGATTGAGGTGTTGATGTCGGCTCAGTCTTCACAATTTATATCACAATTTCAAAGAATATGCTTTGGTATATCCTTTTTATTTTTATTATTACTTGATGTCGGCTCAGTCTCCACAGGTTATATCACAATTTCAAAGAATATGCTTTGGTATATTCTTTTTATTTTTATTATTATTTATAATATTAAGTGTATATATAAAAAGCTAATGATGCAAAGGTGATGTATACGTGACCCCCCCCCCCCCCGCCTATAAACCACCCCTCCCTCCCCCATAAAAAAGTATAATATTGTAAAAGTTTGAGCGGAACCACGAAGCAAAAACGTAAATAATAAAAATAAATTTATGACATAAGGAATACTTATCTGAAATAATAAAAATGCATAGAGCACATAGACTAATATTTAGTCTAAAGTCGGGTTCACTTTTCTTTTTCATTCATTCCAAATTATTTTTTTGTCTGTAAAAATTATTATACTTATCCCGTAACAAATCAATTTTTTATAAAAAGTCTCTAGCTTATTTATTTTAGCTTCGTAATGTCATATTAGTATATACGACCTTTTCACCGAAATCTAAACACTAATATTGGGACTGAGGTGTCAACAAATCACATGGACATTATTGTAATTTTTGTATTATTAAGGTAGGGACTTGTGTTAGGCTAGATAACAATTGAGGTGGACTCGAAAATCATACATTGCGTTTTGGTTTAAAACAATTTTTTCACAAAAAGTGAGTATTTACATGACTAGTATTTCATAAATGTTTTATAAAATTTATTTAAAATGTTTGTCATTTGTTGGGTAGTCATCTTGTATCACGGGTAAGCTTTGTCCGTAAAAATGAAATTTTGATTTGAACATTCGCGTTTTAAATAAACGCTTTTGAATAAATTATTAAATAATTTATTAAATATTTTTACTTAATAAAAAGTGATAATTAAATGTCAATTTAATTATTTTTGTGTCATAACGCGTTGCGTGCAGTTTTCAAAATTTTGCGAGGGTATTTCGGTCATTTTATGCTTGTTTTCGAGTCTCGGGCAAGCCAACCAAAAACTTAACTAGTGTCCGGAATGTCGTTTTCGTTTTATATTAAATTGCTTCACGTCCGAAGTCGTGAATAACGTGATTTTAGCGAGACGTTTTGATAAGTCAACTTGGAATAACTTATATCTTTTCGTTTTCAAGTCAAATAAGTTTAAAAATAAATTTTGCACATGAGAGTATGTACTAATACAACATTATTTATTATGTTCCAAAAAAATTACCCGGTTACGCTGGTGGATCGTTTTTAAGTGACAATAAAGGATCAAAAGCCAAAAAGTCAAGTCTGACCCAAAAAGTTAAAGAGTAAAGTAGTAATTTAAAATTCTGAAAATTGCCGGTTGTTACAGTACCTACCCCTTAAAGGAATCTCGTCCCGAGATTCTATTTGTGTAAATCCATGTTGTGATCAAGAAAAAGATTTAAGGTTTAACAAACCAGTTTTGAACATGACGTTGATAACGTTAGTCAACAAAGTTTGATGTTTTGACACTTCTCAAAATACCAAGAATTTTGGCTAGGTTTGATCAGGTTATTTAATCCATCAAAATAGGTATCTCAAAAAAAATATCACTTTAGGTCTTATGACTGATATAAACGTGTTATGAAAAGAAAAAAAATCTCTTGATAGTGACAGCGTCAAAGGAGAAAGTGTAGTCGCGTGAGTATGTGTATATAAAGTTTTAGATGTTCACGAGCGGAGTCTAGTTTCTGTTATCTGTAATGCTTGATGATTAGTGACGGACGAGGCTTATGTATGTAAGTACCCAACTTACTTGGCAGTACTAGGATGTATCGCGACCTAAGTCTTCCTACTAGTGGCCCGAAATGAATAGTCCAACTATCTGTTTCGTCGATAGGTGTTTATCTCGTTTAAGGGGAGTTGCATAACCTATTGGATAAAGTTGTATCAGTCGGGACCGCTCCAGGACCCAACAGTAGTGACCATAACGTCAATACTATAACAAATGGTGACGGGATATTGCACTCAGTCTGTTAGCTCCACAGACAGTTCGTGATTGCAAGGACTTGCAATGGCAAAAGTATAACTTAGAAGTGGTAAGGGTAGTCCAAGTGAGGCCTTTAGATTTTCATGCTGAGTAGTAAGACACCGATTGTGTCTCTAGACCCTTTTTAACGGATTCCTGATCGATTATCGATGGTCAGGTTCCTTTTCTCGTGTTCATATCGGGATACCATTAATCCAACTCATTTATAATTATTATTTGCATTAAAAGAAGCCGTCCCCAAATTTATGTAAATAATGGAATGATATATAAACTTTATGGTACGATGATTTACCAATTTATTTATTTAATATGAAGAGGCGTCCAATCCTTTTAAATAAACATATTTAGATATCCTACATTAAAGTTTCTGATGCAATACGCGTTACATTCACATAACCTTCATAGGCGGTTGGATGATATGACGATGCAGTGATCTAATGAGTATGAGACGAGTGTAAAACTCGGTCTTCGGATCGGGGAGTAAAAATAATCAAAGGGAAATCGACCATAGTGTCTGAATAATTGATGAAGTACTGATTGGAGAGTAGATAGATGATGGTAAAAAGGTCCTCTGACGAGTCAATGCAATTATCATATCAATCCTTTATTACAGTCCGCCCCATTACAAGACTTTGAAATTATTAGATTCATACATAATTCCATGTAAACAAAAATGCGAAGGGTTTTGTTGACATAAGCAAATAATCATATCAAATAATATATTACAAGTCCCGCCCATACAAGACTTGTATACTTAGATTCACCATAATTCCACGTAAAACAAATTAGGGACGGTCTCCATGTCAACGATATTGTATAGGGTTATGAAGAAAAATAATATTCTTAGAGACATTGTTTACTCAAATGTCTGGAGAAACGAAAATGAGACCATTGTGCAACTCACAATGTCTAAGAAGTAAGATGAGACCATTGTGTAACTTACAATGTCTAAGGATAATAAATGGACCAATTGTGTGCATCCTAACAAGTCTACGAAGATGTGTATGGTATTTATATAAAAAACTCTTATATAAATAAGGTACGGAATAGCAAAGGTGGATGTAAGCATATATAAATTATATATATGTATTTCATGTAAGCACGTAATGTAACAAGTAATGTAAGCAAGTAAGCAAGTAGTGTGTATGCACTTTGAAAATGTTTGATGTGATGCAATATTCGTGAAAACGGTTATAGTCTAGGGTAAAATATGCAACCTAGTTCTCTATAACCTTGGCTCTGATACCAATCTGTAACACCCCCAAAAATGTGTCGCAGCGGAAATATGTCAGGGGGCGTTACTTCATAATACAACAGCTCAAGATACAAGAGAACGACCTCTAAATGTGTCGTTTGAAAAGTAATCTCGTTGATTTTCTTGAAATTGATATAACATTTGTCCCATTAATAGCCATCACAATTGATAAAGCATTGAAATGACCAAAACGGGTTGATCTATTTGTATGTAAAGTAGAAATCAAATATTAAATGAATTTTGGTCAATTTTGCCTCCATAGCACATCAAGTAAGCAAAGCATCTAGTTCACTGAGAAAAACATGCCTTCAAGTGTCAACATTTAAAGTTGGTGAGTTTTCATAGAGTTTTAGAGTTTTGTAAGTATAATGTGAATGTTGGAATCCAAAGATTTATAAAGTATGTATGATTAATTTAATCCTTATAATAATCGCCAAAAATGTAAGAGTAAATGCAAGACCGAAAGAGTCTAGTGTTTATTGCTTCGCCGCAATATAATGAAAAGTGTTTAGAAATTAGTAATGTTCAATAAGTAGTATGGACAGTGAGGTCGTTGATTTTCCAAAATGTATGGGTCTACTATAACAAATACAGTACCACATAAATAATATCTACTGTTGCACTAAGCTCATGACACCGAAGCTTTCGACAAATATGTATGCAATTAATGCACAAAAGGTGCCCGTGTAGATGTTTCAAACCTGGTAAAACATCCAAAAATTGTTCCGACATGTATGCATATTCGTTGTTTCAGTTACGGCCGAAACTAGTGAGGAGCTACTCACCGAACAGGGATGACAATCCCAAAATAGATTATTTATTACACTCGCGCTTCCTCAACCGGTCCTCCGGTCAAGAATTTAACAGTTCATGATAATGGGCAATGGTGGGTTATGTTACTTAGGCAAACACGTAAACAGGAGATGATAACCGAAAACACTTGTGTCCAATAAAAATTTACTGTTGTATTCGTAAATAGCTTTGAGTACTTAAATCCATAAGTAGAAAAGAGAGTGATATAAATCAAGTAATCGAGTTCGTAATGAGTATGTAAACAAGTTGTATTTAGCATGTATTCTCCCCCGAGATTTGTAAAGTAAATGTAAAACAAGAAAAAGAGGGGCTATAAACTCACCTTAGACCAAACAATGAATAATGAAATGGTCAATGAGCGAAGTAATGAGCACGACGTCCTAATCACGACCAATCGAAACCAAAAGTGCAATGTCGACGAGAAGAAATGAAACCCAGTCTATAAGCTCCAAACCCATTTTGTAACCCCATTGATTAAACCTCAAATAATCACCTCATAGTCTCCTCATTAATTCACCATTATTACTACTAACTTGTAACTATAAGTTGAAAAAATGAATAAGACCATAAATGTATGTTTGGCTATTTCGTAAAAGAGAAAATAACAGATCGATATAGAAAAGCAAAACTCTAAAGACAATGATTATCTATTATTTAAGAAACATGTATCTTTAATGAAAATGATAGTAGAAAGGATGGTATAATATCAACTAAGTTGAACTTGACTAGAAATTTGATGCTTTTGAAAAAGAAAAGAAAAGATCATTAAATGATAATCAAAATTTTAATGAAAGCAATACCAGTAGGTAACAAAAAAACGTTTGACATTAAGAGATGAAAATAAAGATGTGGCGACAACATCCGCTAACTAGTTTACATACGAAAGAATCAAGCAAACTAATTATGACAATATAAAAAAGATCAAGACATGATAATAATAAAACTATTAAATACTCATCAAAGAAGGATGACAAATTGATTAAGTTGTTGATGTCGGCTCAATCTTCACAATTTATATCACAATTTCAAAGAATATGCTTTCGTATATCCTTTTTACTTTTATTATCACTTGATGTCGGCTCAATCTCCACATGTTATATCACAATTTCAAAGAATATGCTTTGGTATATTCTTTTTATTTTTATTATTATTTATAATATTAAGTGTATATATAAAAAGCTAATGGTGCAAATGTGATGTATACTTTAGCTAAAAACATAAAAAGTATAATATTGTAAAATTTTGAGCGGAACCACGAAGCGAAAACGTAAATATTAAAAATAAAATTATGACATAAGGAATACTTATCTGAAATAATAAAAAAATACGTAAAGCGCGTAGACTAATATTTAGTCTAAAGTCGGGTTCACTTTTCTTTTCATTCATTCCAAAATTACTAGTTTTTAGTCCGTAAAAATTATATACTTTATCCGTAACAATATAATTTTTATAAAAGTCACTAGATTATTAAATTAGCTTCGTAACGAATATATATATACGACCATATTTACCGAAATCTAAACACTAATATTTGGACTCGAGGTGTAAACTAATCACAGGGACCATTATTGTAATTTTTGTATTATTAAGGCTCGGGACTTGTTTAGGCTAGATAACAATTGATCGAGGACTCGAAATTCATACCATTGCGTTTAAAACAATTTTTCCACAAAAAGTGAGTATTTACATGACTAGTATTTCATAAATGTTTTATAAAATTTATTTAAAATGTTTGTCATTTGTTGGGTAGTCATCCTGTATCACGGGTAAGCTTTGTCCGTAAAAATGAAACTTTGATTTGAACATTCGCGTTTTTAAATAAACGCTTTTGAATAAATTATTAAATAATTTATTAAATATTTTTACTTAATAAAAAAAAATGATAATTAAATGTAAATTTAATTATTTTTGTGTCAGTACGCGTTGCGTGCAGTTTTCAAAATTTTGCGAGGGTATTTCGGTCATTTTATGCTTTTTTTCGGGTCTCGGACAAAACTAAATAGTTGTCCGGAATGTCGTTTTATATCAAATTGCTTTACAGTCCGAGTCGTGAAAACGTGATTTAGCGAGTCGTTTTGATAAGTCAACTTAGGAATAACTTATATCTTTTCGTTTTCAAGTCAAATAAGTTAAAAATAAATTTGCACATGAGAGATATGTAATAATAAACATATTTATTATTTAATTATGTTCCAAAAAATTACCGGTTACGCGGTAATCGTTTTTAAGTGTCAATAAAAGATCAAAAGCCAAAAAGTCAAGTCGGACCCGAAAAGTCAAAGGGTAAAATAGTCATTTATAATTCTAAAAATTGCCAGTTGTTACAGTACCTACACCTTAAAGAAATCTCGTCCCGAGATTTAATTTGTGTTAACCGACTGTGTGACTAAAAAAAGGATTTAAGATTTTAATAAACCAGTTCTAAACAAGACGCTGATAACTTTATTCAACAAAATTTGATGTTTCGACAATTCTCGTTATACCAAAAATTTTGGCTAGGTTTGACCAAGATATTTAATCCATCAAAATAGGTATCTCAAAAAAAATTATCATCACAGGTCTTATGACTGATATAAACGTGTTATAAAGAAAGTCTCTTAATAGTGAAAACATCAAGAAGAAAGTGTAGTCGCGTGAGTATGTTTGTATAAAGTTTTAAATGTTCAAAGACGGTGTCTAGTTTCTTATATCTGTAATGTTCGATGATTAATATCGGACGAAGAATGATGAAGTATTCAACTTACTTAGGCGTACTAAGAAGATGATATCATGACTTAAATATTGTACTAATGCTGAAATGAATAGTTCGACTAGATGTTTCGTCGATAGGTGTTTATCTGATTTAAGGGGGTTGCATTACCTATTGGATAAAGTTGTACAAGTTGGG
Organism: Tanacetum coccineum; assembly: GCA_026074375.1. Taxonomy (NCBI): domain Eukaryota; kingdom Viridiplantae; phylum Streptophyta; class Magnoliopsida; order Asterales; family Asteraceae; genus Tanacetum; species Tanacetum coccineum. Next base: position 19,624 of record BQNB010057071.1, read on the forward strand.
ACCGCTCCAGGACCCAACAACAACAACCATAACGACAATAACTATAACAAATGGTGATTAGATGTAGAGAGTGAGGACATTTCGAGAAACAATATCCCCAGAATAAAGTTCAACAAATAGGAGGAGCTCACGGGAGAGCTTATGCGATAGACGGCGGAATATGGTACTCGGTCGTTAATTCGAGGATGAATCAAATCCATTAGCTCAAGAGTGTAGCCAGTCTGTTAGCTCCATAAACAGTTCATGATTGTAAGGATTTGTAACGGCAAAAGTAATAACTTAAGAATGAGATAAGGTAGTTCAAGTGAGGCTTTAAGATTTTTGCTAAGTGGTGAGACACCATTGTGTTTCTAAATCTTTTTGACGGATTCTGATGATTATTGGGTTCTAGTTCATACTCGTTTCATATTGGATACCATTAAGCCCACTCATTTATAATTCCTTATTTACATAAAGAAGCGTCCAAATTTATGTAAGTAAGAAATGATAAACTTATGGTTCGGTGATTTACAATTTATTTATTTAAATGAAGAGGCGTCCCAATCCTTTCAAATAAAGAGATTATAAATCATCCTACTTAATAATTTCCGATGCAATACGCGTACTCACAAAATTCTTCAAGGTGGTGGATGACATGACGATGCCGGTGCTCTAATGAGTATGAAACGAATGTTTGAAACTCGTCTTCAGAGACGGGGAGTAAAACTATCAGGCGAGATCGACATAGTGTTCCAAAATAGTTGATGAGTATACAGTTATAGTAAATAATATAGCGGTCTTTAGGAACGAGTTAACATAGCAATTATCATATCAATCCTCCTATTACAAGTCCCGCCCATACAAGACTTGTAATACTTAGATTCATACATAATCCCATGTAAACAAAATTGTGACGGTTTTCGCGTAATACGATATTGTATGAAGTCCTGAAAAAATATTTTTAGAGACCATTGTTTAACTTACAATGTCTGAGAACGTAGTGAGACCATTGTGCAACTCACAATGTCTAAAAAGTAAAATGAGACCATTGTGCAACTCACAATGTCTTAAGAAATGTTCTGGTATTTATATAAATAACTCTTATATAAATAAACGCACAATATACGCAAAAGGGATGTAAGCATATATATTATATATATGTATGTCATGTAAGCACTTAATGTAACAAGTAATGTAAGCAAGTAAGCAAGTAGTGTGTATGCACTTTGAAAATGTTTGATGTGATGCAATGTTTGTGAAAACGGTTATAGTCTAGGGTAAAATATGCAACCTAGTTCTCTATAACCTGGCTCTGATACCAATCTGTAACACCCCCAAAAATGTGTCGCAGCGGAAATATGTCCGAGGGCGTTACTTCATAATACAACAGCACAAGATACAAGAGAACGACCTCTAAATGTGTCGTTTGAAAAGTAATCTCGTTGATTTCCTTGAAATTGATATAACATTTGTCCCATAATTGCATCACAATGAAAAGCTTGAAAACAACCCAACGAGATTTGATCATTTGTATGTAAGTAGAAATCCATAAATGAAATCTTGTCAATTTTAGACTCCAGTGCACATCAAGTAAGCCAAGCATCTAATCCACCTGAGAAAAACATGCTTAAAAGGGTCAACATAAAGTTGGTGAGTTCATAGATTTGTTTAAATATAAATGTTAAACCAAAGGTTTCCAAAGTGTGTATGACTATTTCAGCCCTTATAATAGTCACGAAAATGTACGTATGAAAGTTGAACCGCAATTGTTCATAGCATGTATGATATTTATATATATATATCACCAAAATGTTTCAAGTATGTATTGCCACTTTATTCAAGGCACAGTAAATATTCATGTGTGTATAAAACAATGATTACAATTACTCTAAGTTCATGAAACCGATGCACTATGTACCCATCGGAGGTGTCCCCTCTAAGAAAACTCGGGCAGTAATGAAAACCATATGTACCCATCACAGGTATCCCCTCCAAGAACACCCGGGCAGAAATGAATATGTACCCCTCGCAGGTGTCCCCTCCAAGAACACCGGGCAGTAATGAATATGTGCCCCTCGCAGGTGTCCCCTCCAAGAACACCGGGCAGTAATGAATATGTGCCCCTCGCAGGTGTCCCCTCCAAGAACACCCGGGCATTTATTTGTAGTTATCAATTCAATCCGCTTAAGCTAATCCGTAATCATTTCAAAAGTAAAGTATGTATTTGTGACCAAAAATGAAGTCAAATAATGTATCCCATAGCGAGCTATGTAAATGAGTATGCAAACCAATTTGTAATCAACCATGTAAACGTATTTGCAAACAAGCATGTTCTCACCCCAAAAATATATGTAAAACAAGTAAAACATGGGGCTATAAAGTCACCTCGATGATGTGGAACGATTGGCAGAAATGCACATATTAAGCACAGTACAAACGAAAAACCAGAACGGCTCGATCAAGAAGTTGCAGTTTATCTTAACGGCTAAGACCCACTAGCCTAGGATAATGTATTTGGGTTTTCCGATAGATGGTTACATCAACGTAACACGTTGATAACATATTAGATTAAAAGTTGTAAAGTTTGGTGTTGGTAAAATAAAATAAATCGAAGAAGTAAACCAGAGTAAGAATATAATTCCGTATCTACTACATATGAAAAAATTAACAATATATAACATCATTACCGTGAATTATATAACAAAGATAAATAATCCAAAGATTTATATGAAGTATATAATACTTTGCAAGTATTATATAAGAAGTGAGTAAATAATTAAACAAAATAGTTTGACACGTGTTCAGAAATCACCAATTTAATTAATAAATCGTTCTTGCATAAAAACAACGTATCATGATTTATTTTAAAGTTTCGAAGTAAGTAAACGATGTTTTCAAAGCTTTTACAAAAGTTATGACTTTATTCTCTAGTCGGGAATTATAAATAATATATTATAGTTTAGTATTCCGTTTTCTTGACGGGTTGTAGCTAAAATAGTTGTCTCATGTATAAGTATAAGTTTTTCGATCGTTTGTCGGTTATGTATAGATACAATTAATAATCTTAAAACTATATAGACTACGTCTTTAATCGGTATTTCTGAAGATAATAGAAATTATAAAATGAAATATTATTAAGTATATTAGTTTAATATAATTTTCTGCATAATTCTATTTCGTTTATAAGACGTTCCCTTATTTATAAAACTTCAATGTTTTTCCTCTTAATAACCAATCAATATTGCAAACACCCGCGCGTTTTTAATATATATATATATATATATATATCTAAACGAGATCGAATAGGAAACAAAATAATAATATAGCACATTTATTTAACCATTTTATACCACCATTATATCCGGTTTTATATTTATAAAATCCTACGATATATTTATTTGTCGATTTATATAAACCAAACGCACCCTTGTTGTTTTCTGCTAACCCAAACGCACCCTTACGGTGTTTCTACTCACCCAAACACACCCCTAATGGTTTCCTGCTCACCCAAATACACCCCTTACGGTTTCCTGCTCACCCAAATACACCCCTAATGGTTTCCTGCTCACCCAAACACACCCCTACTGTGACTGCCGCTAAACCAAACGCTCCCTTATAGTTTTCTGCACAACTAAACGCACCCTAACTGCGATTCTGCTAAACCAAACGCACCCTTGGTGCTGTTTCTATCAAGCCAAACGCACCCTATACGTTTTCTGTCAAAACCAAACGCACCCTATGCGGTTTAACAAAACCCAAAGCACCCTATGTGGTGTTAAACCCGAAACAAACGCACCCCTTGGTGCTAATATGGAAACCAAACGGACCCTTTTGGGTCGTGTCAAAGACCCAACGCACCCTTTTGGGTTTGTTTACATCGAAAAGCAAACGCACCCTTTTTGGTGTTGATAAGGAACTCAAACGCACCCTTGGCTGATAAAACACAAAACCAGCGCACCCTAACGGTTGAGAACCAAAACCAACGCACCCTCGTTGTGTTATAAACCATCAAACGCACCCTTTTCGTGGGTTGTGGCTGTCAAACGCACCCTTATTGTGCTTAATAAAAACCACACTCACCCTTGTTGCATTCTGATAAACCCAACGCACCCTCGTGGTGATTAGTACAATCAAACGCACCCTTGGTGCGGCTGAATCACAAACCAACACGCACCCCTTTTCTGTTATAACCAAACGAAACAACATAAAAAAATACAAGGGTGAAGATGGTGGCGTTCGGTGGAGATGGTGCGGCTGTGATGATGTGTTGATGTTGGCGGTGACGTGATGGCGGCGATCACAAATGACAAAACAAGCAATATACAAGCATAATTTGCACAATTTGATCATTTTAGGGTCATTTTTAGTATAAAAAGGATATATGATTTCTCACATATCAATCGCCGAACCATAAGTTTATAATTCTTTATTTAGATAGATTGGGCGCCTTTTTATGTACATAATGAGTTGTAAATGAGTGGACTTATGTGTATCTGATATGACATGAGTAGGGGTAGAGAAATAGAAAATGATAACTAAAATAAGTTAGACGTCGTAAGAAATGAGAGTAGACGTGAATGAAAAGTTTTATGGCGTTAAGGTTGTGTCTTAAACCTTAATTTAGATGCCTAGAATGAAATTTGTGTATTAAGTTGAGAAGATGACAGGGTAGCTAATTCCTAAAATTAAAAAAAAATTGCTTAAGAAATGCATAGAGTTTGATTTGTTAGTACCCTTTAGAGGTACTTGAGATAAATTTTAAAATAAATTACCAGTTTTTAAGATAAGAAATTTGACGTAGATTAAGAGAATCCTTGAAAATATGTGTTGGAATTAAGTAGAATGTGAAATAGACCGGTATTACGTTATAATAGTGTGTTGGTAAATAATGTAGGTATAGTGTTGGAGTTTGACTTATATAAGTCAAAATGGTAAGTTTTTCAAATGACAAGTCGTCATCGTTGGAAATTTTAGAGAAGTTGTGATGTGACGTATGTCCTTTATTAGAGTGTTGCATAGTAGTAAATGAGTTAACTAGAGTAAGAGTGTTGCATTATAGTAAATAAGTTAACTAATTGATTAATTAGTTATAGTAAGACATGTCTTGAACAACATAATGGCCTTAATAAGGGTTAGAATGTGATAGTAATAAGCGAGAAGTAGAACGGGTCAAGGGTGATTGGTTGTGTCATAGTATGGCTAGAGTTGCAAAATCATGTAGGTTGTTGCAACTAGTTGGGTAAATATTTGGAAGAAGTGCTAAGATGGAATGATGGGTAAAATGCGACCAAGTTATGGTTAGTATTATACAAGAGATTTCGGGGATGAAATCTAAATAAGGAGGGTAGATTTATGACACCCTAAAACCGGGTTTTTAGTATTTTATTATGAGAATGCCATTGGATAGTTTGACTAAGTAGAATACTAGTTATCTAATCACACACAATACAAGTAAGAAATCTTAGAGAGAGAAAGAGTGGTTGGACACTTTTAGAGAGAGAAACAAAAGAGAGAATGTAACATTATGAAATGAGCCAACACCCTCTCCAAGGCATGGAGAGGGTATTTATATGTCTTACATGGCCGAAAATTGCCGGTTGTTATAGTACCTACCCCTTAAAGAAATCTCGTCCCGAGATTTAATTTGTGTTAACCAATTGTGTGACCAGGAAAAGATTTAAGATTTAATAAACCAGTTCTAAACAAGACGGTGATAACTTTATTCAGCAAAATTCGGTGTTTCGACACTTCTCAATATACCAAAAAAAATTGGCTAGGTTTGACCAGGATATTTAATCCATCAAAATAGGTATCTCAAAAATATCATTACAGATCATATGACTGATATAACCGCGTTATAAAGAAAGTCTCTTAATAGTGAAAGCATCGAAGGAGAAAGTGTAGTCGTGTGAGTATGTATACATAAAGTTTCAAATGTTCAAGGACGAAGTCCCGTTTCTGATATCTGTAATGTTCGATGATTAATAACGGACGAGGCTAATGGATGTAAGTATTCAACCTACTTGGCAGTACTAGGATGTATCGCGACCTAAGTCTTCGTACTAGTGGCCCGAAATGAATAGTTTGACTATCGGTTTCGTCGATAGGTGTTTATCTGGTTTGAAGGGGGTTGCATTACCTATTGGATAAAGTTGTACAAGCTGGGATGTATCGCGACTTAAGTCTTCGCACTAGTGGACAGCTCCAGGACCCAACAACAGCAACCATAACGACAATAACTATAACAAATGTGGATGGGATGCAGAGAGTGGGGACATTTCGAGAAACAATATCTCCAGAGTAAAGTTTAACAAATGAGAGGAGCTCGCGGGAGAGCTTATGCGATAGACGGCAGAATATGGTATACAGTCGTTAGTTCAAGGATGAATCAACTCCATTAGTTCAAGTGTGCACAAGTCGGTTAGCTCCACAAACAGTTCATGATCGTAAAGATTTGTAACGGTAAAGGTAATAACTTAAGAATGAGATAAGGTAGTTCAAGTGAGGCCTTAAGATTCTGCTGAGTGGTACGACACGATTGTGTTTCTAGACCCTTTATAACAGATTCTGGTGATTGTCGGGTTCGAGTTCATACTCGTTTCATATCGGATACCATTAAGCCCACTCATTTATAATTTATTATTTGCATAAAGAAGCGTCCCAATTTATGTAAATAATGAATTGATAAACTTATGGTTCGGTGATTTACAATTTATTTATTTAAATGAAGAGGCGTCCCAATCCTTTCAAATAAAGAAATTATAAATCATCATACTTAATAATTTCCGATGCAATACGCGTACTCACATAACCTTCAAGGTGGTGGATGACATGACGATGCATGTGCTCTAATGAGTATGGGACGAGTGTTTAAACTCGTCTTCGGAGACGGGGAGTAAAACTATCAAGGAAATCACATAGAGTTCAAGATAGTTAATGAGTACTCGATTAGAGTAAATAAGGTAAAGGTCTCTATGAACGAGTCAACATAGCAATTATCACATCAATCCTCCTATTACAAGTCCCGCCCATACAAGACTTGTAATACTTAGATTCAAGCATAATCCCATGTAAACAGATCTGTGACGGGTTTTGTTAACATAGCAATTATCATATCAATCCTTATATTACAAGTCCCGCCCATACAAGACTTGTAATACTTATATTCATACATAATTCCATGTAAACAAAATTTTGACGGCCTCCGTGTAATACGATATTGTATAAAGTTATGAAGAAAATATTATTCTTAGAGACCATTGTTTAACTTACAATGTCTGAGAACGAAATGAGACCATTGTGCAACCCACAATGTCTAAGAAGTAAGATGAGACCATTGTGTAACTTACAATGTCTGAGGTATAAATGAGACCATTGTGCAACTCACAATGTCTTAAGAAATGTACTGGTATTTATATAATAACCCTTATATAAATAAGCGTACGATATACGCAAAAAGGAATGCAAGCATATATATATTATATATATGTATGTCGTGTAAGCACTTAAGGCAACACGTAATGTAAGCACATAAGCAAGTAGCGTGTATGCACTTTGAAAATGTTTGATGTGATGCAATATTTGTGAAAACGGTTATAGTCTAGGGTAAAATATGCAACCTAGTTCTCTATAACCAGTGCTCTGATACCAATCTGTAACACCCCCAAAAATGCGTGTCGCAGCGGAAATTGTGTCCGGGGGCGTTACTTCATAATACAACAGCACAAGATACAAGAGAACGACCTCTAAATGTGTCGTTTGAAAAGTAATCTCGTTGATTTTCTTGAAATTGATATAACATTTGTCCCATAATTGCATCACAATGAAAAGCTTGAAAGCAACACAACGAGATTTGATCATTTGTAGAAATCCATGATGAAATCTTGTCAGATTAGACTCTAATGCACATCAAATAGGCTAAGCATCTCATTCACCTGAGAAAAGCATGCTTAAAACGGTCAACATAAAGTTGGTGAGTTCATAGGTTTTTGCAAGTATAAATGTTGAACAAAGTTTTGTAAAGTATGCATGACCATTTAAATCCCCAAATAGTCACCAAAACGTATGTAAATTGGATCACCTTTGTTCAAAGTATGTATTGCCACTTTATTCAAGGCACAGTAAATATCCATGTGAGTATAAAACAATGATTACAGTTACTCTAAGTTCATGAAACCGATGCACTAATATAACAGTAAAAATTCATGTGTATTTGTTGGGGGCCCTGTAGTCCCAACCAATCGTAATCTGACATGTTATAACGTTCGTTTACCTAGTGATAGCTAATCACCCGAACGGGGATTGTCAATCCCGAATAGATCTATTTTATAACATGCGCGTAGACAACATGCTATAACGTTCGTTTGCCAAGTGATAGCTAATCACCCGAACGGGGATTATCAATCCTAAATAGATCTATTTTATAACTTTCTCCTTCGATTGCGAAGGGCTTTTTTTCCGGTTTTCAATTCCTCTCCGGCGAGGTTTGAACTTCGCGTGGTGGGAAGGCCTTCACGATTCGCATCTTCCCGTCCAACAAAGAAAGAGTCCAAGATCGTACTGTTCCTCTACAAAGACAACAGACGCTCTCAACGGCTAGGCTTCCAGCTTCTTCATGATTTTGTACCGCGATGAACAAACAAAACAAAAAAGAGGGCCATCTCAACGGAAGGAGAAGGACCTGCAACGGTAGAGACTACTGACCCTATTCTTGTTCCTAGCCGTCTTTTACGAGTCCGGTCAGCCTCCTCCCATGGAATGGAGGACTTTTCAATTCTTGCGATTCCCAGCCCCCTTAGCTTATTATTTGATATATATCTATATTATTATTTTATATGTATCTATATATATTATTTATAAAGGGTTCCGCTCGGCTAAATAGGCTCAATGATCTCTTTCTTCGCTTCGATAGGCCGGTATGGCGCTCCGCGTGGTTATATTCATACATGTTCCGACTCGGACGACATTGATTGGACAAGGCATCATGAGTCCCATCGGGGCGGGGGAGCTGGCAGCTCCCTGGTGCACTACTTGTCCGCTTCCTATAACTCATACCGTGAATTATATAACAAAGATAAATAATCCAAAGATTTATATGAAGTATATAATACTTTGCAAGTATTATATAAGAAGTGAGTAAATAATTAAACCAAATAGTTTGACACGTGTTCAGAAATCACCAATTTAATTAATAAATCGTTCTTGCATAAAAACAACGTACGTTTTAAAGTTTCGAAGTAAGTAAACGATGTTTTCAAAGCTTTTACAAAAGTTATGACTTTATTCTCTAGTCGGGAATTATAAAATAATATTTTATAATTTAGTATTCCGTTTTCTTGACGGGTTGTAGCTAAAATAGTTGTCTCATTGTAAAGTATAGTTTTCGTTCGTTTGTCGGGTTATTGTATAATACAATTAATAATCTTAAAACTATATAACTTCGTCCTTTTATCGAGTTTCTAAGATAATATAATTATATTAAAATTTTATTAGATGTAGTTAGTTTATAGATTTTTCGGCATAATCTATTCGTTTATAAGACGTTCCCTTATTTATAAAACTTCAATGTTTTTCCTCTTAATAATCGCACCCTTTGTGTAGTTTTAGTAAACCAAACGTACCCTATGTGGTTTCTAGCTAAACCAAACGCACCCTATGTGGTTATATATAGATATATATCTAAACTAAACAAAATAATAAATATCACATTTATTTAACCATTTTATACCACCATTATATCCGGTTTTATATTTATAAAATCCTACGATATATTTATTTGTCGATTTATATAAACCAAACGCACCCTTGTTGTTTTCTGCTAACCCAAACGCACCCTTACGGTGTTTCTGCTCACCCAAACACACCCCTAATGGTTTCCTGCTCACCTAAACACACCCCTACTGTGACTGCCGCTAAACCAAACGCCCCCTTATAGTTTTTTGCACAACCAAACGCACCCTAACTGCGATTCTGCTAAACCAAGCGCACCCTTGGTGCTGTTTCTATCAAGCCAAACGCACCCTATACGTTTTCTGTCAAAACCAAACGCACCCTATGCGGTTTAACAAAACCCAAAGCACCCTATGTGGTGTTAAACCCGAAACAAACGCATTGGTGCTAATTTTTTGGGTCGTGTCAAAGACCCAACGCACCCTTTTGGGTTTGTTTACACCGAAAAGCAAACGCACCCTTTTTGGTGTTGATAAGGAACTCAAACGCACCCTTGGCTGATAAAACACAAAACCAGCGCACCCTAACGGTTGAGAACCAAAACCAACGCACCCTCGTTGTGTTATAAACCATCAAACGCACCCTTTTCGTGGGTTGTGGCTGTCAAACGCACCCTTATTGTGCTTAATAAAAACCACACGCACCCTTGTTGCATTATGATAAACCCAACGCACCCTCGTGGTGATTAGTACAATCAAACGCACCTTTGGTGCTGCTGAATCACAAACCAACACGCACCCCTTTTCTGTTATAACCAAACGAAACAACAACAAAAATACAAGGGTGAATATGGTGGCGTTCGGTGGAGATGGTGCGGCTGTGATGATGTGTTGATGTTGGCAGTGACGTGATGGCGGCGAAGGTGGTGGTGACTGGTGCGTACGGTGGTGGCGATGGAGGCGGATTTGGTGGAAAACGAGGTGGAGATGGTGTAGATCGGGTAGATCGGAGGTGGTTGGTGATGAAGGAGGGTGATGATGGCAGCGGCGGCGGCTGGCCGGAGTTTGGCCGGATCCGGTGACGGCGCCGGAAAAGAGTGTGTGTGTTTAGGGTTATAATAAAATGAGAACCCTAATATCTAAACATATATATATAGGAAAGTTATAAGAAAATGTGACAAGCCTATGATAGTCTAGGGGGTGATGTGTAAATATTACCACAGGGACCTAAAGTGTAACTTTTGTTATTTAATGGTTCGGGACTCGTTTAAGCCACTTAATGGACGATTCAAAACACGAAACTTGCGCCATTGCGTTCCAAATGATTTTTCCAACAAAAATGAGTATTTACGTGACTAAATTTCATAAATATTTTATAAAATTTATTTAAATAGTTTATTATTTATTTGTGTATCACGGTTAGGCTTTTGTCCGTAAAAATGAAACTGTAAACTTGAATATTCGTGTTTTTAATTAAACGTTTTTTTAATAATGATGTTAACAAAATTTATTAAATATTTTCATTTTATAAAAAGTGATAATTAAATATAATTTAATTATTTCTGTATCGGCACGCGTTGTTCTCGTTTCTAAAATTGTATTTCAGTCATTTTCTGCTTGTTTTCGGGTCTCGGGCAAAACTAAAAAGTTGTCCGGAATGTCGTTTTACATCAAATTGCTTTAGAGTCCGAGTTGTGAAAATGTGATTTAGCGGGTCGTTTTTGATAAATCAACTTAGGAATAACATATATATCTTTTCGTTTTCAAGTCAAATAAGTTAAAAATAAATTTGCACATGAGATATATGTAAAATAAATATGATTTATTATTTAAATATGTTCCGAAAAATTACCGGGTACGCAGTAATCGTTTTTATGTAACAATAAATGATCAAAGGTCAAAAAGTCAAGTCGGACCCGAAAAGTCAAAAGGTAAAATAGTCATTTAAAATTCCAAAAATTGTCGGTTGTTACAAAATCTATTCCTTCTTGTTGGTTGTATCCTTGTGCAACAAGTCTAGCTTTGTTGTTAGATTCGACACCATTTTAATCTAATTTATTTTTAAAGACCTATTTTGTACCAATTATGGTTTGGGAGGAACAAGACTCCAAACATCGTTTGTTACAAATTGGTTTACATAGCCATTGTCCAACTTTCGTCTTTAATGGCTTCTTTGATGTTTTTAGGTTCTATGGAAGACACGAAACAAAAGAAGTTGCTTTGATTTTAGACTTGAGATCTTAGAGTTCTCTCGTTCAGATTTCCTATGACCTTTTCTATGGGATGATCTTTAGACTCTTTGATGTTAACAATTTCTTTGTTTAATGGTCTATTTTCCTTGTCTTCATCAACTTCTATTTGATTTTCTATGATTTGGCTTTCGATTATATCACCATATACTAAAGGTGATGATTTAGGAGGTGGACTTTCGTCGAATCTCACATTTAGAGATTCTTCGTTCCTTATGGTTTCTTTATTTAGAATTATATAAGCCTTACTATTAGGAGAATAGCCAAGAAAGACGTCTTCGGTAGATTTAGGGTCGAATTTAGTAAGATAATATTTAGTATTAAGAATAAAGCATTTACTACCAAACACTTTGAAATATTCTAATAAAGGCTTTTTGCCTTTGAAAAGCTCATTAGGAGTTTTTCTGAGGAAAGGTCTAATTAAGATCCTATTTAAGATATGGGTGGAGGTGTCAACGGTATTACACCAGAATTTTTGAGGGATAGATTGTTCATTAAGCATTGTACGACTTATTTCTTGTAAAGTCCGGTTTTTATGTTCAACTACCCCATTTGATTGTGAAGTACGTGGAGCCAAAAAGTTATGGGTGATACCATTTGCATCACAAAATGCTCCAAATTGTACTTTATTATCAAATTCTCGACCATGATCCATTCGGATTGAAATAATGGGACACCCTTTTTGGACTTGAATTTTCTTACTCAAAATTTCAAAGTGGTCAAATGATTCATTTTTATGTTTTAGAATTCTAGTCCAAGTATATCTTGAGTAGTTATCGACAATGACCAAAGTGTAGAAGTTACCTCCATAACTTTGAACGAACGATGGACCAAACAAGTCCATATGCAAAACTTCTAGACACTTAGTAGTTGAAACCATGTTTTTAGCCTTATGGCTTGCGTGTACTTGCTTTCCTATGTTACAAGCGTCACAAAAATGATTTTCAAATTTTAGCTTTGGTAAGTTTATAACAAGCTCTTTAGATGATAGCGATTGAATAAATCGCATATTGGCATGACCCAATCTTCGATGCAGATCAATGTATCATCCATTGCGGTTAGGCAAAGACTATCTCTAGGTGAGTTGACCATTTTCATTATATAAAGACCATTTTTCCTAATCCCTCTTCCTATGGTAATGCCGTCTTTAAGTATTTCACTACCGGTTTCACTAAAGAACACTTTGTATTTTTTATCACATATTTGACATATGCTAAGTAAGTTAAAACTAAGATTTTCTACATGGCTAACATCATGAATAGTTAGAGAGTTGTGAGTAATTGTACCTTTTCTAATGATATTGCTTTTAGTGTTACTACCAAACACTACGTTACCTCCATTGATGGCTTCATAGGTTGAAAAGAGATCTTTATTGCTCTTCATGTGTCTTGAGCATCCACTGTCTTTGATCCATTCATCCGGTTCTAGTTTGACTTTTAGGCATACCTAAAATCACAAAAAAACTCAAGCATTTGGTCCCCAATATCTTATGGGTCTGTTAGTGTTATATATGCCGTTTGGTTAGTTCATGTATGGATATGGTGGACAAGATCCCCAAGGGCCAAAGTTAGGGGGTTAGAATTGATATCCATGTTGTGTTGAATAGTTCCTACCAACTTGGTGATAGTCACTCTTAGGGTATAAGGTGTTAGGTCTCCTATGGGGCGTTTTAGGATGTGTTTGGATTTTACTTCTCCCTAGACCTTGACCAAGTTTTAAAGCCGGTGTTTGTTTCACATTGTTTATAGTAGTGTTAGGTGAAGGTTTCTTAGTTATTTGTACTGTACTAGTTCTTTTTATTACGTTTGAGTCGAAAATTTTAAAATCCTCTGCAAAGGGCCGATTCCCTAAGATTGAACTGGCCGGTTCTCTTGCAGAGGGAACCGGCACTGCCGGTTCTACAGTAGACGTTTTTTCGTCTACATGACCCAATTTTCTCTGTTTTTGTTTTGCTAGTAGAGGCTATACCCTCTGTGAATCCAAGCCCATGTTTATCTTTTAGTGATCTTCGGTTTTCAATCATTTCTTGCAAGAAGTAACTACTACTTTCGAAACTAGCTAGTTTTAAAGATAGTGAGTTTACTTTAGATCGAAGGTCAACACAAGATTCACATTCGACAGTAACTTCTTTATTCTTTTCAAGTTGATCTAGTCTTTTTCTAGGAGCACAAGCCTCGTTGTTTAATAACTCATTTTTAGCCTTTAGGTGTTTGTTTTTGTTGATTATCCTAAGGCTAATTTTGCATAACTTGTTATACTCATTTTGTAATGACTTGCTATCTAAAGATGAACTACTATGTAAAAGAGTATCAGAGAGTACCTCATTTTTGTCAGCGCATGAGGAAAAATCTCATCCCTCTTGGATTGTCTTCTTTATCACTTTCACTTCCAACATCCTCCAACGAAGCCTTTTGGATCATTAAAGGAGTGTATGGTACATCACTTAGAGTGATTTGGAATCACACACTTAAGCATCTTCGATCATCCTCCCTCTTCCCTTCCTTTATTTACACGCCACTCCCCGACACCGCCCGGCAACCGCGGGCACGCTCCATCAACTCGCCCAAGGGTTTGTGGACGAATTTCCCCTCTTCGCCTAAAGAATTTTCTTAAAATTTCTCACGGCCATGCATACTATGCATCCTTCCCGACACCAGACTCCTTTTCGTCACTTGATACTTTCCTTGCTTTTAGAGCAAGAGATTTGTACTTTTCCTTCTTAACCTTAGAAGCTTCCGAGTCCTTCTCGAGCACTACCTCATTGACTTTTAGGTTGCCAATGAGTTCGTCTAGAGGTAGTGTCGACAAGTCCTTAGATTCTTTAATCGTCGTACTCTTCGGAGCATTTAGTGGGGCTAGAGCCTCAAGAATTTCTCTAACATGATTACGACTTGAAAAAGATTCGTCAAGTGCTTTTAAAGATGTAATAATAGTATTAAATCTAGCAAATGCGCAATCAATGGTTTCATCATCGAAAATCACAAATTCTTTATATTTTTTGACAAACAAATCTATCTTATTATCCTTAACTTGTTTGTTTCCTTGATGAGTAATTATAAGAGAGTTCCAAACATCTTTAGCAGTTTTACACATGAATATTCTTTTATATTCCTTTTTAGGTAAAGCATTGTATAAAACCATTTTAGCCTCATCATTTTTAGAAATCATTTTCTTATGAGTTTCTTCAAATTTTTCATAAGGGATGACTTCATCCTTTCCGGTATCCTTATTTTTAATGGTAGGTTTATAATTATCATAAACTTTGATATGCCAAAGATCAATATCCTTAGACTTCATAAAAGTTTCAAAACCATTTTTCCAATATATAAAGCAATTAGCCTCAAAGAGAGGTGGTCTTTGCATAGATTGACCCTCTTTGTAGTTTTCTGAATCCATTATCGTTTAAAGGTTTAAAATACAATATATTTAAAAAACTTTGGTAACTTAGCTCTTGATGCCAATTGTGGAAAAATAGAAGGGGTTGAATAGTTTTCTGATTTAAATTTGCTTTCAAAAAGTTAGTTTAAACTTTAGGTGAAGTTGACAATATTGATGTTTGTATGATATGCTGTCTAAGTATAAAATGCAAGTAAATATAAAAGAGAGTAAGAAAGATAAAACCTAGACACAAGCGTTTATAGTGGGTTCGGCTAATAAGGACACCTTCCTTGCCCTACTCCACTCCCCGATTCACCTACTCGAGAGTTCATAAACATTAGTCACCAATCTCCTTCAATTGGCGGAGAAGACTCACAACGTCGCTTACACCTTTTAATGGTACAAAGCTAAATACCGGATTCTAACAAAGGTAGAATCAACCCAATGCAATCACACTTCTTTTACAAGGATGTTGTATGCTACTACAACTACTAAATGACAAGATACAGCAAGGTGATCTTGATGAGATGTTGAAATGCGAATCAAGGTTGCTTGAACTTGATCGTCTCGTATACTATTTCGGCAACTTCCTCTACAAATAGAGTTACCTACAAATGATATATGCAACTAACTAGAACTGAAAAGAAGAGAATGATAAGATTGTTAGAGAGATTAGAATTAGAATTGGTAAATAAAACATGAGAAATGGCTTGGTATTTATAGGCCAAAAACTGCACTGTAGCATGGTTCCGCCGATTCCATCTACAGGATGGAACCGGCTGTTATAAGCCTATGGAACCGGCTGTCTTGTAGCATGGATCCACCGGTTCTGGGAACCAGCCAGTGTAAGCAAATGGAACCGGCATTCTGACACATGTCCTGTAGCACGGTTCTACCGGTTCTGGGAACCCGCCAGTGTAAATAAATGAAACCGGCTATATGAAATACAATCCGAGTTTTTGATTGCCAAATCTTGAAAGATTATGTGTAATCTTGGTAGATTTCCCTAAGATATGGTAGGATGATTATGTTATCAATGATACAAATAAGAAATGAAAATACATGTGTAAATGGTTAGTTTAAGAGATAAATGATTAAATGATTACTTGTAACGATTTATGTTTTGTTATCGACAAAACACGAGAAGATCGTAAGATAGAAATAAACGTTTTTTACTATTTGTATTAACAAACTAATTACATATTTATTAGCAACTACATTTAATGTCATAATTTCACAAAGAAAATATGTTCTATACGTAAAATATACGATAAAAATCTATATAAGATTCAACGTGTTACCACAATGTGTGCGAGACAGAATTTGTGACCTTTTTTTCTCTCTTAAAGCTGGAAGTAGTCCTCATTAG
The DNA here is from genome assembly GCA_026074375.1 of Tanacetum coccineum. Taxonomy (NCBI): domain Eukaryota; kingdom Viridiplantae; phylum Streptophyta; class Magnoliopsida; order Asterales; family Asteraceae; genus Tanacetum; species Tanacetum coccineum. The sequence continues at coordinate 36,267 of BQNB010057071.1, forward strand.
GGATGTCAAAAAGTCATTTCCAATTTGGACTTGATTTGAATCCGAACTTGAATCCGATTAAACCTATTCAGTAGGCTTATTTGAGTCAAAAATTATATTCAAGTCAACCCAAATACTAAATGGGGTTGGATATCAGGTTAAAAATGTTTGTCTAACTCGGGTTTAGGTTGACTTGTCTGATCAGAATAAGGTTTTTTATTTTTGTAACATATTTTTGTATACATTATCTATCTAAATTAAAACAAATTGGCAAAAATTTAACAATTTTGCTCATATTTGGGTTGACCCGAACCCGACTAACCCGAGTTCAAATAAGGTCGGGTCTGGATATATAATTTTTAGCCTTGATCCGAACCCGACTAACCTGACCCGATTAACACTTCTAGGGTGTATTAAAAACCCGACTAACCTGACCCGATTAACACTTCTAGGGTTCATAACATTTCATCTTTGTGACGTTGTTCATATTTTTGCATGGCCTACTTTTGTTGCTTTATTTTGAGTTGCCTTTGTTGGAATTCCCTCTCTTGCTCAATCTTCTTTTATTACATTTTCATCTCCATCCTTTTGATCTCAGAAAACGCAACACAATTATCTTTTTAGAATGTTATGAACCCTTCGGTTTGACTTGCATATTCAGAGAATATCAATCTAATAAACACCTCCTCATTGCCATATGTTGACGATGTCGATGATGCCACCTCTTTCTTCTTTTCTTTTTCCCTGCCCATTGGTCGCTGAACTTCCTACACTTCCTCTTCCTCGCCGTCTCAAGCCTCCACATTGAGATTAAAACTACCATCTCCAAATTGCGTTGTGTTGAACGAACTAGACCCCGATGACTTGTATTTCTTGTACTTTTCCTGACTCTTTGCTTCAAAGTTTGGAATTTCCACATCCTTCCATTTTTGATAATCCTTAAATTCATTCCACGCATGAAGAAGTGTAAACGGTACTCCATATTCAACTTGGTATTCCAAAAGTGCCTTTTGTGTGTCATGAACTGTAGAGTTATGAGCTCGACAAAGATATGCAAATTTAAGACGTCTCTGTCTATCGATGAAACATATGTAGAGTTAGCGTGACCCACATTTGTAACAGTCCTAGGACGGGAAACTAAAAATGATTGCATCTCCAGTAGAGCTGCCATCATGGGTAATTGATCTTTCTAGCACCAACTCATTAGGGAAACTAGCATTTCTGATTGTCAAGCTTCGAGTGGTTCGAGATATGTTGCACCATACTTTTAGTTACTCTTTAATTGACCATGATACATAAGGCTATGATTCGTTTCTATAAGAGGGTCGGTATGCCTAAAACCATAAGCAAATTCAGGTTCTAGGTGGAGGTCAACATAGAATTTTCATGCTATGACACATTGAAACAAGAAGGAATGAGATGACCTTTGAAATTTTGTTTTAACTTAGTAATATAACGTATTAAATATCAAGATAAGATATTACCGGTCATCATTAGAGCATATTTTATTGTTGAAGGAGACCAATTGGGGTGGTATGACTTCACATACGAAGCAATAGCAGTAACATGGGGGCACACCATTGAGTCTCACGCACGGTATGGTCTCTACCTGAGGATGATATTCTCAATTCTATAATACCGAGTTCAAATATCCAAATATTCAGATATCTAAAATTCGAAATTCGAATATCCAAAATTTCAAATATCTAATTATGAACATCATTATAATTGTAAGCCTTGTTTGGAAAAAAATCAAGATCCTTCACATATTAATTTATCCATTGCTCCTTAAAAATGACATGAAATGGTCATCGCGTGAGAGTATGACAATTTTTTATGTTGAGGCTTAGGTGTTGTCCATATCGAAGACTGCAAATCAACTATTTATGTGAAAGCTTTTAAATTTCTGCTTGTATAGATAATTAAAAAGTATGCAAGTTCTTTTGCATTAAAGAAGCATAGGTACCTGAAAAATCACTTTGCATCAATTCTGGAGCACATGCATGTTACGCTCGTCCCGTAAAAAGTAGGTACCGATTCAAACTGTAACACCCCCAAATCTGGGTAGCAGCAGAATGTTGAATATCTGAGGGCGTTACTTCATAGATCAATAGCACAAGATATGAGAACGA